>JAUTDX010005362.1:0-26641 GCA_030844895.1 Ambrosia x helenae | reverse complement strand
CACCTCTAGCTAGCTAGTGGCCTCCTTATGCACACCACTAGCTGGCTATCTAATACCCTGATACACACTACTAGCTAAGCTAGTAGCCTCCTAAACACACCACTAGCTAAGTTAGTAAGCCTCCATAGAGTTGTTGCTATGTTAAACACATAATTTTCACGTATACACACATCGACACTTTATATAATGGTTGTAAAACATTTTTATTCGAAAATAACACGTTTACGTTAATTCACCAACTTACGGGGACTCGAGACTCGTGTGTGTGTGTTTTACCCGGTCATCCTCTGAATTACCGACCCTTGGACATATGTGTGTAACCGACTCCCGATGATCCCCCGGTCCATCGAACCAACTTCTGATGATCCCCCAGACCATCAATCTGACTCCCGATGATTCCCTGTAATCCCGTAATGATTCCCGATGATTCTCCAAATCATCAAATTGACTCAACAACCCAGTTAAGTATGTTTTATGAATGTTTTGCTAAGGTAGACTTATAATTTTGATAAAAGTTATTAACCTGACTTTGCCGGGTGTCACAGGATCACATGCAATATCAAGTGTTGTGTCGTATTGGCCTTCTTAGAACTAGTGTCGGTATTCGTTATTATGGTTTCATTCGGTACAAAACACAATATGTTTTGGTTACACGCCTTTATTTTTTCTCTAACATAACTTCTTTCTATTACATTAGACAACTAATGTAAACAAGCTTTTTTTTGTGTGTCGTATGAGTTGTGTTCAAGATAATGCATATCTTTGTGTAGTAAACTATACTGATTGTCAGTACCATAGCGATAACAAAGAACCGACCTGATCCCGACTGAACAACATCAGTGCCAGTATCGATATTCACTATTATTTTTTCAATCGACGTAAACCATGGGTCGATACCTATTTGTTATAACGAGTGTTAGTTTGGTCATCAAAAGACTAAGAGGGTGTTTGGGAATTGCTTTTGTAATTCTAAAAGTGCTTTTTTGTTAAAAAAAGTGTTTTGTATTAGCTTTTGTGGTGGGAAAAGTCAATAAGTTATTTTAAAAGGTGTTTGGCTTAGCTTATTGAAGAAACAATAAGTATCTCAGAGATTATCACTATTCACCGAGGGTTAATACTTATGTAGCTACAAGATTTATTCTTTACCCAAACCTTGGTTTAACCCGAGAAAAGGAAATATGAGTGAGTGTGTGTGTGTGGTGAGAGTAAGAACACAGATGTAAGTGGTTCGGTCAAGCTTGACCTACGTCCACTCTAAAGAGCCGGTAATCTTATTACTTCGGAGAGTACAAAGTGTTACAAATGAACCTAGCTCTATGGTACAAGTGTGTAATTCCCCCCCCCCCCTGCAGAGGAGTTGAAGTCTTCAATTTTATAAGGAGGTTCGTGGGCTTGGTGAAGAAGCCCACGAAGAGCAGATCCAGTTTGGGCCTGTCCTTAGGCCCAAAACAGTGAATCCAGGAAAAATGGCAGGAAAACTAGGATGACGTCAGGTTACTGTTGAGCCGTCCTGTAACGTGGACCACGTGGCGCCTCCCGGTTGGTGGTCGGCGGCATTCGTCTGCTATAGTAGTTGACCCACCCTGCTGCCGTCTGAGGTGACGTTTGACAACAGGAGGGTATGTCTGCTGGTTACTGTAGACGACAGTATGGAGGAAGCATGGAAGGAGTCACATCGCTGTTTCTGTCAGAGGCTGTTGTACTGGCCCCGCACGTGTCGCCATCGGTTGGCGCATGCTCAGTCCAAGATCTGCTGAATCTTCCTTGGTTGTTATCTTCCGTACCTCGTACCAAAAGTTGTCTAAGGATATTCCACGCGTTGGGCGCACGTGCGGATGTCCTTTGGAGTGCTGATGTGAGTTGTAGCACGTGCTTCTTGCCTCTGGCTTGTGAAGTGACGTCCGCCATATTAGTTCGCCAGTAGGTTCCGCGGGTGGCGGAACTGATTGGCGCCAGGATTGTTAAATAGAGTGATAGGGATGCCGCGTCTACCGGGATTAGGCTCCTTATCCCTTCACTTATTTATATAAAATGACCAAAGAGTGCAGAAGAGTTGTAATGAATACAAAGGGTGGGTGGGTATATTCTGTAATTTGTATTCCAAAAGTTAAAAGCCAAAACAAAAAACTAGGATTTCTGACTTCTTCAAAACATTTTTCTACCTATATCAAAAAGGCAAAACAAAAAATGATTTTTACAAAGTCAAACAACTTATTGATTTTTTTCAAAAAACCAATAAGTTATTTCACAACTCAATTCCAAACACCCTCTAAATTTATTTCACAACTCAAATCCCAAACACCCTCTAAATGGGTTATCTTTTGGAGTTATCATTTAGTTAGTTCGGAATTATTGAAGGAAATATGTTCAATGTTCTGACTATCTTTAATTATTTCTTTAGTTGGATTACTTCCGATCGATAGATAAAAGAGATAAAATTATTAAATCAATAATCATTTTAAAACTATGATTGGATTTAAATTTAAATAAAAATATTTAAAGAAAACTTAAGTCACCTATGAGTGAATCCACTAACCTTAATGCGCTTAGAAAACTATTAATTTTTTATTATTTTATAAGATAATAAAACTTTTACATCTGAACCGAATAATTTATTTTACTAAACCTTAAAACAAACCACTTTTTGAGACGATAATGATCTCAATATACATTATTAAAAAGGAAAATAATATCTTGCTCTTTGTTCTCCCTCCTTTCTAAGTTTTACAACGTACTTTAATTGCCTCAAGATATCTTTTGTTGCTACCATTACTTTTTATTTAATAACAAAGTTACACACTCAACTTTTAAAAATTACATCAATGTTAACCAGTATAAAAAAAAACATGTTAACTCAAGTTAGTTAGATTCTAACTTCACAAATGGTTTTCTGAAACGGTTTTACTTGCATCAAATCCGTTTTTAGCAAAGATTCAACCTTGTAAAAGATGGCTATCCTAGCATAGTTTGTTTTTATTTTCTAAAGAAGAATAAAACCTTAATCTTTGGATATTCTAAACAAATTAGGGGGAAGGGGCACTCAAGGGTACTTATCCTAACCCCGGCCAATCTTGCTCCGTCTCGTCAAAACGGACCTAAAGTATCATAGAACTACCAAAATACTGACAACACTCTAGACTACATTGCCTAGAATCATTTTTTTTCTTTTCGTTTTTTCATTTAAATAAAACAAATAAACTTCAATAAAAATACATTTATTTATATTAATAAAACACAAAACATTAAACAAAATAAAAGACACAAACATTAATATAAAAACACAAAAAAAAAACATAATTAAACTAAAAAAATATAAACTTACGGCCACGTCTTCGTCCATATCAGCCCCCATCCTTCAAGATTCTTTATAGTGAGTATGGAATCACTCATATTGCTTATGAATGTCGCACCAATTTGAATTGAGCTAGTACACAAGACCATAAGGATGGCCACGACCGGTGTCAGTGAGTTTTTGACTTCGATATAAGCTGTGACCAACGTATTCTCCTCCTCAATCCAACGTACCATGATTAAATCGGATAAATGAATGGTTTAGAGGTGCAGATTGGATGTTGAAGGTTGGGTCACGGGTCGAGCTCGGACAATTGATGTGAAAATAGGATGAGAATGGTTGGTTTGTAGGTGAAATTGTTTAAAAAAGAAAAAAAAAAATCAACCATTGCAGCGGTGAATGGTTAGAACGGTCAACTTTCAAATATTTTGAACCGTTGCAGCTCGGTTACTTAATGCCAAGCTGCAAAGCTTTTAACATTGCTGGCTGAGAAGGTGACGACATTGTTACCCGCACAACAACCGTAGCCGAAAAACGCATGTGGAGTGTCCCTCCCCTTATTAACCAAGAAGATTAAATAAATCTAAAGTAGCCTATCAATACAAAGGTAAATGAGATTCTAGGTTTATGGAGTAATGATCAAAGTAAAAGTGTAACTTATTAGTTAGTACATCCAACCTCTCTCCTCTCTCTAGACAGACACATATTCTGAGAAAGAGTTCAGACAAAACATCCACACTGTAGGACAGAGCAAATAGCAGAACACACCAACAACAACAAGCTTTTGCTCTTTAATGCTCTCTCTCTCTCTTTCTCTCTCTCCTCCAAACACAAATCTGTTGCTTTATTCTCTTTCAAACAAACAATTCTTTCTTTTGCAGTCTCTCTCATGATGATGACAATTATAGCTCCTTTGATATGAGATTATGGCTGCAACCTCTTTATTAAATATTATGGCTCAACACAACAACACCAATAACAACAACAATGCTGCTTCTGAGGATGATGTGAAACCCACTATTTTACATGACTTTCTTGGCCGCGACATCCAGATGTGCTCCCGCGGCCAAGTTTGTCGCCGCCAGTGACGGTTCATCCGCCTCTGGCGGCGGCGCCCGTGGCGGTGGACCAGTCTCCACCGCCTCTGATCTGGGTTCTGGTAACAAACACTGTTTCTTTTCTTTTTCTTTTTTTTTATAATTATATTCCTTAAATTATTTAGTTTTTTTTTCTTGAATTTTGGGTCCACAAGTGTTGATGCATTAATTACATGTTATTGTTACATGATTTCATTGGATTCAGTACCTACCTACCTACCTGATGGACAATGTCCTATGATTTGTTTTCATGGGGTAGGTATCTTTTAAGTGGGTTAGTTTCATTGATACAAGAATATATTAGTTAGGGTTTATTTTATAATTTTTACAAGTACTTATAATTTTATTAGGTATTTTTATTTTGTAATTATCGTTATTGTATCCGCATATATAGTTGATTAATAATACATAATATACATGTCGTTTTCATAAAATAAAATAAAGAAAACGACTGCGAAATTTGAAGCTAAAGTTACTTACCTACCTATTGACTCATGCTTATGGCTAATTTTAATATTTATGTTGTTGATTCATGATGTGATCTTCTGGTTTTAACCATGGCAGAAAGGCATGCCGGAACACTTTTCGAAGGGGTGCCGTTTTTCGGTCATAAAAACCGATCTTTCAAGCTCCAAGATTCGATATTCTGGCAGTAAACGCAGTCACTCTGATTCGGGATTTTTGCCGCACTTCTAGAGAGGTTATCCCCCAATTAAGACCAGATTTTCCTGAGACCTCACATTTGATGAAGGTATGCCATATACTTAATTTGCTATACTTTGTTTTAAGCTATATATAGCTCTGAACGTTCAGCTTGAGGGGGCATATTAACAATTTTTTATTCCATGTCTAGTTTGAATATTAGGAAAGTTACTGCCGTTTTTCATTATCAGTAGTTGGTTAGCTTTATCGTTATCATTTTCATTATAATCCCAATATAAAAAAAATATTATATACATAAAACACTATCCATTGTGTTATTTGTTTGTAAATGAAATAATAATGTAGCACATGAACCCATTCTAATGTATGATATGTTATGGGTCAGATGCTAAGAAATGTGGGTACAGAGAGACCAAGATGGCCCAATGAAGAAGAACCATTCATGGGCATGCATCAAATGAGGCCAACATTATCATCATCACACAATGTACAACCAACCAATGCATCTAAATGGGAGAGAGCCATCCCTGTGAATGTTGGGCCTGTACTACAGTACCCTGCGCGCGCCGCTCAAGTTGTACCTTACAGTTATCAGCCAGTAACTAACTCAAACAGGTTCAAAGATTCCAATGCAGGCTCCCCATTGATGTCCCAGTCAGCTGCTGATGAAGGATCTAGAACTGGGATCAAAGGGTCAGGGATTTTGAGCTCAGTGGCTGAACCAAGCAAGTTAAAGTCTGTGATTGGTAATACTGAGCCTGGTTCGTGTACTCCGCAACCGTAAGATTAATAACTTGGTTTAATTGGTCATGAAGTTGATGTTTGGTTTGAGATTTACTGTTTTTGATCCTTGTTATTGCAGCCATCAAGGATCTGCGTCCGTTAGTCGCCAAATGACCATATTTTATGGTGGTCAAGCCCATGTGTTTGATGATGTTCATCCAAACAAGGTCAAGATACATACTCTTGTTTAATTCTAACTGTTCTGCTAATAGGGGCCATATGGGTCATACAGGATCGAGTGAGGCGTTATACTGTAACACTGGCACATCATACGGGCATAATGTTTATACGGGGTCGTATGATTGTTGATGTTCATATGAGGTTTATACCATAGTTGTCAAAAGCGCGCCTAGGCTCGAGGCGCACCAAGTGCGTTGCGCCTGGTGAGGCGCGCCTAGGCACTGAGGCGCACTATCAGGGCTGTTTTTTGGCTGATTTCCGGCCAAATTCAGGCTAAAAGTTGCATATAACCTCTAAAACATCCTAAATGAGTCATAAACAAGTCCTAAACAACCCTAAAAACATCCTAAAGTAGCCCTAAACAAGCCTAAAACATCTCTAAAATCCCTAAAAAATGTAATTTTATACTATGCTCCTAATTATAAAAAGCCCTCGTTTTTTATGCTCCTTGCGCCTAGGCTCTGGGCTCGGCCTATGCGTCTTGAGTGCACCTAGGCGCTTTGACAACTATGGTTTATACTGCCACAGAAGTGCCTGATATGACAGTGCACACTGCTGGCAAAGTCATACGTCTTGTATAACCTTTGATCGCTCTGTGTTGACGACAGGGTGGCTTACATATAGGTGCACCTGTTACCAGTTTTGTTCTTATAATTCATCATTGAATTTTCGGTTTCAGGCAGAAGTAATTATGAACCTAGCTGGATCAAATGGAGGATCATGGTCAACCAGTTTCTTACCAAATTCCTCTATAAACCATCTGGTTGTGAGCCTGTATCTTTGAGTGGTAAGAAATACATTCAATAGTATTAATTATCCAGTCACCGCGCTAATGATGGGTCGTTTTTGGTACCTAAACATACCATCATGTGTACGCGCGTAGTTTTAAGGATTGATGATAGTGTGTATGGTTTCGGGTACAGGAGGGCAAGGTAACATGTCAATGAAAGACGCAAGAGTGTCTGGTGCAGACGAAAAGAGTGAGGATAAACAGTGAAGAATTAAAGATTTGAATACATTAAATGGAGGATTATTGTTGTAGGGAGTTGGATTATGGATTGCTAAATTAAATGATGTTTCAGTCTATCTATGAAATTTCCAAACTTGTATTAATAGAAGTATAGAACTGTTTATTTGTCAAATATCAAAATGATCTTTTTTCATGTCGCGATCAGGCGTAAATAATAAAAACGCACAAATGTATCTATTAGCGATAGTTGGGATAGATGGGGGAGTACATGCAGCTCTCGGCATATTGAACGAGATCATTAGGCCGAGGGAGAAGAGAAGCTAGACCTGTAAATAAAATCAACAGTTAATGTTTTATTCTAATTTGTAAATTAAACGTTAAAAGACTTACCGAGTTCATATGCCTTGTCGGCTACTTGGGCTGCAATATGTGCTGAAATCTTTCTGATACATGAAAATGGCGGAAATATAATCCCTTTTGCGTAGTCTTCATCTGTTACTTGTGATGCTAAACCTTCAGCTGTATGAACAATTTAGGATTTAATTTAACGTAGTCCTTATAATCGTTGGTTAACGCCTCAAAGATGCGAATGTCACTTACATGCAGCTAGAAGTAAGTCATCATGGACGCGTGTTGCGCCACACATGATCAACCCCAAACCGAATCCTGGGAATATGTAAGCATTGTTTGCCTGCATATTTTTAAAGAAACGATAAGTCAAAAAACGATAAGACAGAAAACGATAATGAAATAGTTCAAGTGATTTTGGGCTAGGCTTAGACCTGGCCAGGCACGAATACTTGGTCTTCATATGTCACAGGATCAAACGGGCTCCCACTAGCGAATATAGCCTTACCCTACAAAGATCAGAAGTTGAATACAGGACGTAACAGAATAGATGTCGAAAAAGAACAAAACTTGCTAGTAGTTTTAGTACCTTGCTCCATGTATATGCTTCTTCTGCAGTACACTCGGCTTGTGAGGTTGGATTCGATAAAGCCATAATGAGCGGTTTCTGCACCCCATTTGATAAAATCAGACTAGAGTTTTGTAGAATAAACGATTATTTATCAGGCTTGAGAAGTAAACTAACCTCGTTAATAGATGACATGGCCTCGATAACTTCTTGTGTAAATTGTCTCCCGACACCAGATGTTCCTATTATACGACGGTTTGATATCCTACATAATGAAGTAATATAAGCATGTTTTGCATTGAAGAAAAAGGCGGTAAATGGATGCAGGCTTCGTACAATCGTACCTGTACAGCATCTAGTAGATTGCTGACCGGTTCATGCTCGTGAGCCCATGGAAGCTTAAAGTGTTGCAGGGACTCTGTACGCGAACTCTCAACCAATCCCTATGTCAAATAGATTATTTACACATTTCTGATTATTACAACCTTAAGAAACACTAGCATATGATATATGTTTTCGTACCTGGAATCAACAAGCCAGATCTTTTTACGCGCCTCTTCTATGCTTATATCTGTCTTCTTTGATATCTGCAGCGCTATAAGTTCTGCTATTCCCGTACCAGCCTTCACACAAAAGAAAGAAGATTACACGCAACAATCAAGAGCTTAAACTTTATACACGTCATTGGTAATATACCAACGACTAGTCATTGGCATTTTAAAAGTAAATACCTCTCCGGCACCTAGAAACAAGAATGTATGATCCGAGAGGGTGCCACCAAGTAAGTTCAGAGCCGAAAGCAAACCACTAAGAACAACAGATGCAGTACCCTGAACAAAACCGACACACAAACATTTATGAACTTTTTCTAAGCACACGCGCTTAATTCAAAGCTGCTAATCACCTGTATATCATCATTAAAAACAAGATGAGTTGTGCGGTATCTGTTAAGCAATGAAAACGCATTGTGGTTTGCAAAATCTTCAAACTGGATAAGGATTTTTTCTCCATAGTTTATCTTGACTGCCTTCATAAACTCCTCTAACAACTCATCATACTCCTACATCAAACCATACAATAATTATTCGACGCTGTTTAATCTTAAAGGGGTGGCAAAATAACAAAATAATGTAACAAGAATGAACAAAACCTCTCCTCGTGAACGATTTTGTTTGAGACCAATGTAGAATTCATCGTTGAGAAGCTTCTCGTTGTTTGTCCCGACATCAATGGTTATAGGCAAGCACTGTAACACATATTAATAAACCGCAGTTAACAGAACGCTATAATTAAGGCTGCAAACGAAAGTATATTTAGTTTAATTACAGCTGAAGGGCGAACTCCTCCAAGCGCGGTGTACAAAGAAAGTTTTCCTACAGGTATCCCCATCCCCTGCACGCAATAATCAGTTTTTAATGTTTGGATAAACATATTATGCTTTTAAACATCATAATCATTTTCATAGCGCGTCAAAGACCATACCTGGCAACCAAGATCGCCGAGGCCCAATATTCGCTCACCATCAGTCACAACAATCACTTCAATGTTCCTCTCAGGCCAATTTCTCAGAACCTGAAGAACCTTCCCTCTGATGATATCATATATAGTTACATAACACTACAAATAAATTAACTTTTTATTTACAACAAACAAAAAAAAAACACTAAAATGAAACCATACTTGTCTTTTAAAGAGATGTAAAGTCCCTGTGGACGCTGAAAAATGCTCCCAAATTTCTGGCAGGCTTCGCCGACAGTTGGAGTGTAAACAACTGGCAGTAGTTCCTCAACATGATCAGTTAGAAGCTTGTAGAACAAGCGCTCGTTTCTCTCCTACAAAACACATAAATCAAAGTAAAAAATGCGTGTAAATGATCATAACAGTTGATGAATCATCTGTTTTCTTATTTCTTGATCGAAAAGTACCTGAAGACCGATCATGGCTATGTATTTTTGCAAAGGAACCTCATATTGGCGGATTATTTGCATCGCTTTCTTTTCCTAATTGCCATGATCAAGAAAACAATCAAGAAAATGATCAAAAAAATAATCAATAAAACAATCAAGAAAACGATCAAGAAAATGATCAAGAAAATAATCAAGAAAATAATCAAGAAAACAATCAAGAAATGATCAAGAAAACAATCAAGAAAACAATAAAAAAAAATTAATATTCAAGAAAACAATCAAGAAAATGATCAAGAAAACAATAAAAAAAAATTAATATTCAAGAAAACAATAAAGAAAATGATCAAGAAAACAATAAAAAAATTAATATTCAAGAAAACAATAAAGAAAATGATCACGATAACAATAAAAAAAAATTAATATTCAAGAAATGATCAAGAAAACAATAAAAAAAATTAATATTCAAAAAAACAATCAAGACATGATCAAGAAAACAATAAAAAAATTAATATTCAAGAAAACAACATGAATATTGTGTATACATTGCATTAACATACTTGGAGTTCTTGAGTAGCAATTGTGGGAGGAAGAAGCCCGGTTAAATAATGAACCTCTCTTTCTCTTTCGGTGAAAGCTAGCCCTTTGTTAAGGCGCGGGTCTCGCAACAATGCATGGCCACTAGATCATCATGCACATATCTTATATTTAAACAATGCATATGAATAACAAGATATATGTGACAAATGTCAAACAATATGATCATAATGCAATAGCATTTGTTCAATAATATTATTAAACCGAATCAAATAACCTGGAAATGGACATGTTCCAAGGTGTAACAAGTTGGGATCCTTGAGCACCAATATCATTGTTATCCACCACATCATATTCTCCCATGATGAACCTGTAATGATCTGAAAAATGTGACAAGAACACGCAACAATAAACACCCGAAACCGATATACAAAATAACATTATTTGCCATTAGAAAGGAACAAAGGGAACAAAGGTGCATGCATGACCTACCACAAATTTTTTTATTTACTTTTGGATGAATGATAATCAAGTTTAAACGTATGGAATCAAGAAATCTTGATTTTTTTGATGTGATTTTATAAAAAAAAAATGAGAACTTGAAATGCAAGAGTGTGGAAGAGTATGATACCACATACCAGAGAAATGTGAGTTATATATATGTGTGTTAAAGAGAAAAAGTAGGAGAGTGACCCTATTAATGTTGACGGTTTCCTATTCTCTCTCGTGCTTGTTTTGTTCAAGATTTGAAAAAGGCTTTGAAAAATTCTTCCCTTTTCTTTTCTTTTTTTACTAATTGTGAATTTTATTCATGTTTTATTTCTAAAAGAATCTTTTTTTTTTCTTTGTGTTACACACTTTCCTAAATTCTTAGTCGCATGTAAAACCAAAGCAATAAATCTCACATGTTCAACCTTTTCATTGAGTGTGTCATATGGCATACCCATATGGCATTAAGTGATTTTAGGAAAAAAAAATGTATTTAAAAACAAAATTAGATTTTTTTCTCTCTTTTGTTTTCTCTCGTAATTTTTAAACGTTAATATCTTTTGTATATGATATTTTTTAAAGAAAAAAATTACACCATATTAACAAGTGTTTTATTATCTTTCCAACGAGTACCATAATGTTATATAAAAAAACAGAGAAAAAAATGACTATTTTTTTGTTTGAAGTATTAGGTGTTAGCATTGGATTTATAGATTGTTTTAGGTTAAATATTGAATATTGATATTAGAGTTATGCATTTTTTTAGCCTTTATGATGGTGTTAATATTAGAGTTATACATTATCTTAGGTTAAGTATTGAATATTGATATTAGAGTTATGCATTTTTTAAGCTTTTATGATAGGTGTTAATACTAGAGTTATACATTGTTTTATGTTAGGTATTAATATTAGTATGTTAGAGTTGTACATTTTTTTAGCCTTTGTGATATGTGTTAATATTAGAGTTACATTGGAGTTATACATTGTTTTAGACTAGGTGTTAGCATTGGAGTTGTACATTGTTTTAGGTTAGGTATTAATATTAGAGTTATTACATTGTTTTAGATTAGATGTTAACATTAGAATTATACATTGTTTAAGGTTAGGCATTAACATTGAAGATACATTGTTAACATTGAAGCTTTTCTGCATGTAACTGTAAAACGCATCAGTCTATTTCATATGTAAAAATTGATGTGTCATATTAGATTTCTCAACCACGGGACGCTTCCGATGTATAATCTACTATATTATAAATAGCTTTGAAAATTAAAATGGTAAGGAATAAAATAAAATAAAAGCCCAAAAGAAGGTATTTTTCTAAACTCAAAGCACCACTAAAATTGTGCAACATCCACCCAACTTCCTTGTCTAGGTTTTACCCGTGAAGGTAAGGTTTTTTTGAAGGTCTAGGTTTTACCCGTGAAGGTAAGGTTTTTTGCGGTGGAGGTTATATATGAACAAAAACAATCCCCATAACTTTATAAAATACCACAATTTACAAGTACAAACTCTAATCAAAACCCAAAGGATTTGAAAGCCGTCAATTTGGAAATATATCAAAAAATCATCCAACCTATTTATTAGTTTAGAAGGGTCTATGGGTCGGATTAAAAACCAAACATCTCAGTTTCCCTTATGTTAATGTTAACTAGGGGGATTCTCTCGCGCTTCGCGGCGGGAGTTTGATCGGAAATAATTCGTTTTGTTACGATATATAAAACTAAAAAGTAAAAAAAAAATGTTGTAAATAAATCCATTGCAACAGATTCAAACCATGACTTCATGCATGAGGAATGCTAGGGGTGTTCAGAATAACCGCAAACCAAATAAAAACCGAACCGTAACCGTAACCGAAAAAAACCAATCCAAACAACGAATTTGGTGTTTGGTTTGGTTTTAACCGAAACCGAATTGTTAATTCGGTGTTTAGTTTGGTTTTTGGTTCTACATTTTTTTATTTGGATAACCGAATAAACCGGTAAAATAATTAATTATTAAATAAAAATAATAATATTTAATAAGCCATATATAATATATAAGCCCAAAATATTAAAGGTAAGCCCAACCCAAAATAAAGTCCACTTATTTATAGGTAATATTCAGAGTATAAGTCTAGTATCCAAGTATATGTTTCTCCATGATTGCATCAACCGTTGGTCTGATTATCAAGCTACACGATTTATATGTTTACTGTTAATATCTCTTTATTTTTCATATGCAGGTTCACTAGAGTTGGAGAAAGATTTAAGTTTGAAGTTTATTTATATTTTGTGAAATTGGCAAAGACTTATTTACTATTTCTGATTTCTATGATGTTTGGGTTTGCGTGGTTTGATTTTTTGGTTTATATTAATTGCTAACTTTCTATTCGGATTTCGGAACACATAGGTATATAAGTTAGAGAGAAAAAAACTTCGTTTCAATTTGGTGAATTTGGTTTAAACCGAAACCAAACCGAATTCATTTGATTGAATTTGGTTTGGTTTCCATATTCCTAATTTGGTTTGGTTCGGTTTTTGGTTTGGGGTACAAAATTTTGAAAACCGAATAAACCGAATCGAATAAACCAAATAAACCGTAAACCGAAACGATGAACACCCCTAAGGAATGCACATCAAACCACTTCACCACCAAAGCACTTTGGTTTTAAATTGAAACCAATTATATATATTATCAAATAAAACTGTAAAAAAATATTGTAAAAAATGCATTGCAATAGACTCAAACTTGAGACCTCCAAGTAAGAAAATGCACACCATACCACTACACCACCAACCCCACTTGTGATTTAAAATGAAACTAAGTATACCTAATCTTATATAAAGCTGTTGAAATGAAAAAAGGAAATTTAATGCCACAAGAGGGACTTGAACTTGTATAGTCAGGTTAAGAAACCCCACCTTAAACCACTACACCACAATCTAATGTTGAGTTTTTTTATAAAACAACTTATATTTAAGATGAAATAATATTGTTAGGAAAAAAAAAATAAAATTGCCACCTCCCCTCTAACCAATGAGGGGATGCTAGCACTATTCATGAGTAGTTTTAATTTTATTTATATATATAATATAATGTCTATGTTGACCTAACCTTTTAGAGACATACCAATTATTCCCAAAATATTCAGTTTTGATAGGGTTAAGGTTAAAGTTGAGGACATTTTTAATGGTGTGCAGTGTTGATGGTTGTAGCATTAAGAATACAAACGTGATTTTGACTCAACAAAAAAGTTTTATTTTATTCTAACAAGCCGTTTTTGATTGACAGATCGTAGCATAAAAGATAAGGGGAAAAGGTTAACTACGATATATGAGTTGTATTAATAAGACAGTATAGTATATTTATTTGGGTGAAGTGCATGATCCAAATCTTAAAGATACGGGTCAAAAATATTGATATAAAATCATAATTATAATAATAACAACAAACATGGGAGGCTCTTAGGTTGGCGGGTTAGAACACACGCCTAGAGCCTGTTTTATTCGGAGCACATTTTTTTTATATAAATGCCTATATATGTGTGTGTGTATGTTTTAATAGAAAACTCATATTCAACTTAAAACATAAACCTACTAAAAACTCATTTAAAACTCCAAAACTTATTCAATTTATCCTACATAGTGTAACAAAATGAAAAGGGCGAGAATGATACAAAAAGCACAATACAGCACGAAATATGACACAATGAGCCACAAAATATAACACAATCCCCAAAAATATAACACAAATGCTGAAGAAAAAAGATATAATGAATCGCAAAAATGAACACAATGATGAAAATAAGAAAAAGACACAATGCTACATAAAAGACACAATGATATAACATAAATTATAAAAACTACAAGCTAAAAATTCAAATAAAAAACGTAAACCTAAAAACTAAGATCGTAGGGTTCGGTGAGACGGTTTCAATGCTGCTTGAACGACTTCCTATTTTTCTTTCACCGTGTATGTGATCCTAACCCTGATACTCATTTAAAACTCAAAATTTAAGGTCTAAGAGGCATATTTTTAATGACTCGGATATGCCACCTAAATCTTTATGAACGCCTCTGATAACAAACTCTATTATGCACTCGCAATTTATCTATGTATATTAATAAACCAAAGCACTAAATCTTACATGGCGCTCAAAGAGGCCATCTTCCCTCCTTAGGTGTGCCATGTGACATCCTCCTTCTTATTTCCAATTAAAAGTCTTTCTCTCTTATGTTTCCTCCCATAATTTTTAAACGTTAATAACTTTTATATACGAGATTTTTTAAAAAAAAAAATTACACCAAATTAACGAATGTTTTATTACCTTTCCAACGAGTATCATAGTGTTCAGGTAATTTATTAATTATGTCTAGGCAAGTCACTAATCATGTTCAAACTAAGAATTCTATTTTCATCAACAGCATAATAGGTTAAAACCACTAATTTCAAAAAAAAAAAAGTCAAACCTTCAAACCTCCGCCTCAATCACGCCCTGCAATATTTGTTTTTAGCTCCGCTCCTTATCCAAACATATATCTTCTTTTTAATATACATTTTTATTTTTATTCACAAATTAAAAGTGTAGTTTTCTTATATTATATTACATTAATTTTTATGTTACATCATAACACATATTTTATCACTTCATATTAGATTTATCTATTCCAGAAAGCTTCTGAGATATAATCTAGTGTTACTTTATATAATAACAAATGTATAAATAAACATGTTACAAAACCTTTTTTTTCTTTTGAAATTTTTTTACAATGTAAAAAACATGTTTTAAAAACATTTTGAGTAAAAGAAATAAAAAAAAACGTTGAATCGGTTTTTTTAGTTTGTAACTTTGTTGTAACATACTTGTAACCGACATGTTACATAGGTAACAAAAAAAATTTGTTTTTTTTAAATCCTTTGGCGATTTTTTGATTTTTTTTACTCAAAACGCTTAAAACATGTTTGTTACATTGTGTAATTTAAAAAAAAAAATTATGAAATGAGTTTTCAAAGGTTTTCTCAACTCAAGGGGGTTTCAATTTACGCTCCCATACACACACACACACACTAGCAGGGAACCCGCGTGATGATGCGACGGTGACAATTTGCAATGCGATATTCGTTTCGTAATAGTTTATCAATCCCTTATGGTGGTGATATATTCATCAAGCATTCTTATAATGCAAGGCAATTCGCACACAAAAACAACTTGCAACTGGTAGTATTAATCAAAAGCTAGATGACAAGGTAACAATACCCATAAGGTCTACAAAAAGTGGATCAAAGAAAAGCTACCTAAAAGATATGACTTGACGAAAATATAAGTTCTAGGTTAAGATTTATCCACAACAAAACCCATTTACCCGTAAACAAATGTCCAAACAATATTTTATAAATTATCTAAAATACTCCCTCCGTCCCATTAGAAGTGTCCATATTCCCTTTTTTATTTGTCTCATTTCATGTGTTCACTTTAAAAAATTATTAGCCAACTTCCAAATTTACCCTTAAAAACACAACTTGTATAAACAAAGAATATGATGGACCCACATATGACAAGGGTATTATTGTCATTTGGCAAGCAAAAAAAGCAATCATTTAATGTGCCTAAAACTTTGTGTTTTTCAAACTAAGACACTTCTAATGGGACGGATGGAGTACTTAACATTAAATCATACTTTAATTTCTCAAGTTAGTTTAGAATATATTATCACCTTGGAATTACCTTTTCTAGCTTCTATCTATAAGAAAATAGGAAATAATAATGATTGGAATAGAAGCAGTGTTGCAAGCAATTAAACAAAAAAGGACTAATGAGGTTGGGCGGGTTTCATCTTCATCTACTCCACTACATGCTTTGTTTTTGGTTTAGTCACTATAATTGATTATTGGCGTCGGTCTCGGTCACCGGAGGAGATCCTCCTCCTCTGTTTTTTCTTGATGAACACACATATGTGTGTGTTTGTCTATGGTTTGCAGAGAACAAGGCAAAGAGGATGGTTTAAATAGGTGGTCTCAAATAGAGGGTGTTTGGGTGCAAGGATAAGGCTGACTACAGAGGTGTTTGGTAACGAATTTAGCAGAAGATAAAGGAAAATAAGGGGCGTTTGGCTGCAAACTTAGGAACAATTAAATACTATAAGTTAATAGTTGGGTGGTCGGGTACAACCGGAACCTTTATCCGACCCATTATTAAATAAATATATTAAAAAATAAATAGGCATGCAAAAAGACATAAATGCCTCTAAATTTAAATAATTTAACTGGGTTAGTGTCAGAGACATTCGTGATTCATAGATTGTAACAAAAAAGTCCATATAGACTTTCTCTCTCTTTTAGTTGCTAAACTGAATATAAGTACGGTATCAATATATAGTATCGAAGCTAATCAATACCAAGCAAATTATCGGCTGAACTCAACTTTGAAACTATTGAATAATTTCCCCCTTCAAATCAAATCAACTGAAATTTGAAGACTTTCAGTTTGTAGGGTTTGAGAGTACCAATTTTGAAACCCAATTACAAACATGGATCATCATCTTCTTCGTTTTAGAGGAGAAAAGAAGCTTTTTTCTGGGTTTACAACAGCCGAGGTCAATCATTACAATTACACATTCTCCTTACTTAATTAATGTGTTTCTTCATATGCCTTTCTAATTTCTTCGACATATAATATATATATTGTTTTCTTTTTATGTTTATTTTTTTTTGATGATATGTTGTTTTCTTGTAAATTTCACAACTTTTGTATGTTTTAGACATTCTTTTTATCTGGGTGCATTGTTATTTCTCTGTTTGAAGTTGTCATGTTCAGATTTTTTAGTTGTTTCCATGTTCAAAGATAATTTATTAGTTTACCCCTAAAATTTCATATTTGCCTCTATCCAACCTCTAGAAACTGATTTATCTGCTACTTATAAACACAACAATTAGATCATAGTTAAAAAAACGGTTGAGGGCGCACAGCCTCATTTCAAGGCGAGACGTCCAAAAGACGAGTATGAGCCGGCGCCTCAAGGATCGATTCTGTGCTTTTGAACCGGGTATCGGATAAAGATTGAATCACCTTTAAAATGACTTGCCAAAGCCAAACACCTCTTTCTGTTGTATATAAGGCCTGTTACCACTCTTTTTTTGGGTTGTTTGTTCAACCACGTATCTTGGCTTTCATTAGGGACTCTGAAATTCGGAGAAGTAAGTTGGATTTAGGAAGTTGATATGTGAGCAATGATAGTTCTTCATTTGGTGTGATCACAAGGTTTGACTTTACAGAAGTTTTCCATGAATAGATTCTTGATTTTTGTAGCTGTTATATTATTATTATGTAACGTTGTTTGATTCGATCCTTACTTGATTGGCAACATTACGAAATTCAATGTTGAATCTGTGTAAAGAAGTGTAAAGGTTTGCCCCATCACACCCTCCCCAGACTCTAGTAAATCTAATAGCTTTGCTATGAGTGGGATTATAGTGGGTATACGTTTGTTTGTTTGTTCTTACTCTTTTCCCCACAACCAAAAACTTAAGATATTTGAAGCTAAAAATGTCGGAGTCTGTTAGTTTTAATCTCAATGCAAGCGTTAGTTAAAGACAAAGTTAGTATCCTTGTATTTGGTGTCTTAGCTTCCCTTTGACTAATCACCTTAGAGTGTGTTTGTGATTGCGTTTTGAATCTGATTTTTAGATTATTGCGCTTTGAAAACGCGGATAATAAGTTTTTAGTGTTTGGGGTTGTGTTTTGAAAACGCAATAATCTATAAGCAGCTCCACCCACCCTGCTTTTCCAAAATGCATAATCTGTTTTGAATAATCAATCCCAAACACTCCCTTAGAAAATACGTATAACTATTTCGGCATTTGTACAATCATTATACGTAACGTGTAAGCATAATCTTTATTTGTAATTAGAGAGTTCTTAACGTCACAGATGGAGAAGATGGAGAGAGTACTAAAGGAATCAGGACAACTTCCAAAATTCAGAGGTCATTTAGAAATTGACAGGTGGATTCAAGTGAGTTTATGAAATTCTAAAACCAAAATTTTATATTTTATGATGATTATTAACTAATCAGTAATTTTAACTTGAAAAGCTTCAAATGAATGCTCTTATATTTTTAACAGCCGTTCTGCAGGTCGTGCTGGAAAACCTGCTTTAAGGTGTACTGAGGTCTGCCTTTTTTTTTCTTCATACTTGTTAATATTAATAAGAAAGACTACTAAATTCTTGTATACGCCTGTTTACACGTTAATTTGTAATCGTATATATTAGGTTCAAGATTGTTTCTTGTTAGGCAGCAAGATCTTATGTCAAAAGATACATCGCTTACTGTCCCAATACTTTTCCACCTGCTCAAGAAGCTTGTGCCTTGGAGAACGTTAACGAGACATCTGATACGTCTAAAGGTGCCTCAAAATTACCTCATTTCCATCCATAACAATTAGAAAAAAGCGATCAACATTGATTTCAGTATTGAGGTGTATTTTGCATATTTTGATTACTATATGCAGGAGAAAAAGTTTTGAATCTGTCAAACATGGAATTTGAGGCAAAATCATCAGATCATTCATGGTAAGCTTACATGTACCAAGATAAAGATCCAATGGAAACTTAAAATTATGTACTCTTTCATTAGAATGCTTAGTAACCGTTAATCATATTGGCATACTTTTTGCAGGTACGATGTGGAGACTTTTATCACACACAGATTTCTTGAATCAGCTGGACCTGTAAGTTTGTATCTTTTACGGTGTACCTTCTGAAAAGTTCATTATTATACTTTTGCGGGATTTTAGTTCTAAAGGGTTTGTTTTTCCATCTTTTTCGACTGATCACCAATGTTGCAAAAATCGGCCTAGGCAGTAAACAAAATCAGAATTAGGCCCTAGTCGGAGATTTAGGTGGTCCTAGGCGGTGATTTTTTTTATATTAAATTTCTAAGTATTTTTTAGTATTATGTGTATATATCTAAGTATTTCTAGGTATTATGTGTATATATCTTAACATATTTTCAAAAAAACACCTAAATTTGTGTGTGTGTGTGTGTATATATATATATAATACGTATAAAAATACCCAAACGCCTAATTTCGCCTAGTCCCGACTAGTCCCTAAGCCGGACCTCACCGCCCGCCTAGCGCCTAGCGACTTCTGCAACATTGTGATCATTCAGATTCCGATTTCTACACATTATTCGTGTTATTTGATTTTCATTCTAGAAAATGTATGTAAAGTGGAGTTAAGACAGTAGTGTGACATTAAACCACCCATGTTTATATCTCTATATAAATTGTAGCATATAAAACCTGATATTTTTATAAAAATTCAGCAAGTTCTAGTGAGATATATTGGTTTTGGGACGGGAAGAGGATGAGTGGGTCCATGCTAAAAATGTGAGAGAACGATCCGTCCCACTTGAGCACTCAGAATGCACTAAAGTCATGGTTGGAGATACCTTACTATGCTTCCAAGTCGGTACACTGCAATCAATTTTAATAACATCTTTTGATTATTGAGTGCTAACTTTTTTATGTTTTTTTGGGTACATTATCAGGAGAAATCAGATCAAGCAAGATATTATGATGCTCAAGTTGTTGATATTCAAAGAAAGTTGCATGATATAAGGGGTTGCAGATGCGTTTTCCGGATACGGTATGAGCATGACAACTCTGAGGTAAGATCACAAGTTACATAACATAGAACTGAGATATGACAAGTTTGACCTTAGTAGTATGGTATAAAGGTTAATGTTAGCATTTCTGTATTACCATTGTGTTTTAGGAAAGTGTTCGGTTGGACAGACTCTGTGGCCAGCCAGAATATTAGAAGCCGCTTCTCATATTGTAAGTCGTTATCTGTCGACAGATATTAGATACTTATATTCATGTGGTTGTATGGGATGATCTAGAGCGCATTGCTGAATGCTGATACGATTTTAGATTAGCGGCATTGTTGATATGATTTTAGATTAGCAGCATTGTTGATATGATCGCCATATGGGTACTTTGAGCATTATTCCATAACTCAAATATCGTACCATTTTAAACTTTAAGGGCGGCACAATGATAAACGCAAATCCAGCTTCCATTAGTTTTCTATTTTTATCTAATCTCATGGGTTAGTAGGGTATTGGTGGGTCCCGTGAGTTTACCAGTAACTAGATTTTACAACAAAAAAAAGGCATATCATTCAGGATCGTAACGAGGTAAAAAAGTTTGTGCTAACGGAAATTATATGCTCAATAGTACTTTAAGCCACCAAGTATGTATGGCAAACAGTCGGATTGGGCTCACGTTAAAATGAACGTTTTTAATTATCAACTTGTGTGAATAGTAAACTTTGATTTTATTTTAAGTTTCAGCTACACTATAATTAATACGTTTTTAACCCTATAGTTTATATTTTACTAACTTGCGTGAATTAATAGCAACTTTGACTATCTATTTAAGTGTTTTGTGTGAATGGTAACTTTGACTTTTTTAAGTTTTAAATACACACCTTATACTATAAATAATATACGGGTCCCGGTCGACTTAGTTATTCTTTAATATGTTTTACGTTTCAGTGCAATTTTTGCGTGTTGACATGCTGCAATAGGCGGCGTGCGTGGTTCAATGTTATTATGGATACTTTTCGTTCGATTTATCTTTATATACGCTTTGATGTAAATTTTGTTAAAATAACTTGGTTTTCGTATACAACGGAAGTAACTTTTCAGTTATTTTTAAATTATACGTTGCGCCGTGGTTTTATATCATCACTTTCGCCATTTGCTTTTTTTAATCTACATTTCGCGCCCCGCAAAGCGCGGGTGATAACCAACTAGTTTTTTTTTTTTTTTTTCAATTTTAATCTACAAAGGAAAGGTATTTGGTTCACAATCATCCTTGTAATAATCCATTATATTCTTATGTACATTTTCTTTAAAATTTTCTAATTTTTGCAAAGTAGAGTGTATAGCTTCAAGATAATAATGGTTTATTTGCAACAAAATGTTAAAATAGTTCCAATAAGTGAACAACTAAACTAAAACTTCATTCAAGAATCTTTAAAATGGAGTAATAAACACAGATATCTTAAAATAACAGAAAGCCATATCCCTTTTTGTATGCAACATGATAAGCTTTCTAAAGCTAGTCTTTCTAAACATGACAAGTTTTTCTTTTGACTTTCAAAGATTCAAACAAATGACAATTAACAAACACGAACGCTATGCAGTGAGGAGTCTCTTCGTCATTCAACACCTTCCACGCTACTGCTCTTTCGTATGACACAGGTCTCCCCATGCTCGTCAAGCAAACGCCACCAGGAAGACAAGCAAATCCCTAAAACAAAAACATTTAGATTTGACTTTGACTTTTTGAAGTCAAATGACTCATTATGCAAACTAAAAGTTACCTGCTGTAGAATTCTGTGGGAGCTCAGAGCAAACACTCGTTCTTCCACCTCGATCAAAGATCTTGTCGAGAGTTATGTCTTGAAGTGAAACTAATGTCGTTTCGAGCATATCTAATCCCGCCTGGTTCGCAAAACGTGAAATCTGGCAATGGCTGCAAAATGATAATATTTTGACTTTTAGAAAACAAAGTGTTTCAATCTAAAACCATGACTTATAATATGTATATATAAAGCATTACCTTTAAAGAACAACACATTATGGCATCTGAATGATGCCAAAGTGTTTTAAGCAACGAATCACTCCGTTCATCAACGGCTTTGAAAAGATCTTCACCAAGAAAGCAGCTATACGCAATATTTAGAAAAGAAAAAATGATCATCAAACTTTGATTATCCACTAGGTAAAAGTTTCACAGAGTCTAGTAATCAGAAGGCTTAGTTACGAAAGCTTTGACAGATCCAATGGGCTAACATTTGCGCTTCAGGGGGTACCAGATGGCGCTTGCAGGTTCTTGAGCCAAACGGGGACGGTGAGAGTGCTAATGCGACTCTTTGAACAGATGATATTATGTTGCGCACGTACTGTCTAGCCATGGCTGCTATGCTTTCTTGAAGATGATTTCGAAAAGCAAACTGGAAACGCTATCGTCATAACGGATTTTGTGGGTCCACTTTGATGAGGTAATAATCTGCGGTGTTCGTTTCCCAGGTGGGCCCACCTCGAGAGTCGACGCAAGATCAGTGTCGGGTTCTGAGGGAATTCTGTGTGAATCATGGATGATTAAGAAACCAAACATTAGCCTAACCTTAAAAGAATCAAATCTACTAGAGGATTTAAAAAAAATTATTTGACCGTTACATTGTTAATTGGGATTATGCGAAAACCAGAAGGTAGGAGAGGGGCATCGTCAGTAAAGAGTGCATCGATAGGAGCAAAAATAAGTTCGGCAGAAGTGCCGATTGCGTTTTCATCAACTCCACTACAAAGCGGGAACAAAAGAGTACAGAGATTAGAGGTGTTTGAATATGTGTTTTGAAAGTGATTATGTAATCATAATCAGATAACAAGTTTTACTTACTTGCAAAAAGAAAATATCCCCAGGCATGAGCATGTCTTCGGCCCGATATTGGGAAATGTTTTCAAGCTTAATAACCTCCATAAACTGTTTCAGACAGAAAACCGAATTGATAATCGGAAAAAAAAAAGTGTAAAAACGTTCCAATTTTTTAAAAAGTACCTCTTCGTGCTCGATTGTATGAGCCAAACGGAAGAATAAACCTGACCACCAAAGCCACCACTTCTAGTAGTGGTATACCACATGGACCACCTTTAACAGATGCAGCCGTAGTAACTATCGATACTGCTATCGGCCCATTTCCGACCGGTGTTCTCTCAAGAATCTTGTTAGTATTGCAGGAGGCACATTCTGCCAAAATTTGACTTTTATGGTCAAACCTATTGCTTTTGATATTCAAAACTGACATGAAATCTTTTAAAGTTTTTGTACAAATTTTTTAATATACATATAGGTTTTTTTCATGGAATTTAATGTCTTATAATAAATTATGAAAATGTAACAAGTGTGTTTAACTTATATTTAGTTCAAAAATTGATGTGTTTGACTTTGACCAACTTACTTGTAAGAGCATTGAAGCTTTGGCACATAAAACAGCATTGCTGATTGATGGAAATCCATCTGCATTACAATGGAGTTGCACCCATCACCTTATCAGGAGATGAGTTTACAAGAACAGTGACATCATCAACTCCGTTGCTTTCCATCAGAGTCCAACCCTCATCGCTAAAACCATTAATTGCTTCATTAAAACCTCTGCATACAAGAATAAAACCTATTATGTTTCATCACACTAAGATATAAGAGACACTCTTCCGATGTCACACTTAAAAGGGAAAAAAAACTGCTCATTCTTTGGCCTAGCGCACGAAGAGAGCAGCCGGTCTTCGTCCCAAACTAGTGACCATTGGTTGAGAAATCTCTTGTGAAATCTGCCTCAGCTGACGAAAAGCCTAAATAACAGAAATAACATTGTTTAAAGATTTTTTTTTTTTTTTTTTTTTTTGAAATCTTATTTTAAGGGAATCATACCGCAAGTTGTTGTTCTTTGAGCAAGTAGTAATGTTGATGACTCGTTATAGAGGGCGTAAAACTTCTGGAACGCTTGACGACTACATGATATGGAATGTAATGAAGTTAGAAATTAATATAAAAACCAAAACATAAGCACCTTGGATTAAGAGTTAATTTTCTTTCTAGTACCTCAAAGTCAACATGGTCAACTATGTGAATTATTGATCCGCCGCCATCACAGGGCCGTATGAGGTACCCACTTGGCAGAATTGTGGCTCTCACGAAATGCGGTACTGGTGGCATAGTAGGGGCCATTTTGAGTGTTGTTCAGCGATCTTTCACAAACCTTTATGTTAACAAATTAAAGTTACGGCATTCCTTTAAAACGAACAAATAAGATACAATTAGAAGAAAAAAACTGTTTTTCATGCGTACCACTAGGCTGCCGTCCTCCAAAGCAGACGTATAACGCAGTAACCAAAAATCACGTGCCGGTGCTAAAGTAGTTGGTGCATAAAGCTATATAGAAACATGATACAAATAATAAAAACCATCAAGGTCAACATAGAGTGAGGATTGTATTCGTGTATAAAACTCATTTTAATGCACAATTTTCTAATGGATGAGCTAACCTGCATGTAAAGCAGCTCGATAGTTCCATTATTTCCGGTTGTGAGCACATGAGGACATCCACAGCTCGGCAATCACGAAACCATGAAGGCCGATCTTTAAGGATTTCAGCAACCTGAAATGAGGAACTTAAAAATCAGTATTTGCAGCATTTGAAGATTGTGGGTCCCACAAAAATCACACGTGTTTAAGGTTCGTATGAAATAGGAAGGGGGGCTTACTCTTGTAGGCTCAAGACGACAAGACCACATGCACGCGATGCAACACACCCGTGCAAACATGAGAAATAGCAATTGATTCCAATGGAATCCGGCACCAGGCTGCAAAAATTAGTTACACAAGGAAATTATAATAAAAATAAATAAAGACTATATTTCGATTGAGTGTAACTATGATAGTTCATGTTAAAGACTTGAGGACAAAGCAAGATCACTGTTTCATTAAAAATGTTATTATTCAATTAATATTAGTTAATAAATAAAGGTTGAGCCGTAGTGCATCAGTAAACGAAGTTTAAACCAAACAGTGTTTCCAAAAACCGACCAGTTATCATTATCACTGCTCAATCCTCCATTCTTCTCCCTCCACTAATTCATTGAGACGTATAGAAAAGGACAGCCATTCGAGAAAAAAAGTTTAAGAGTTTGACTTTCGAAGTCAAATGGGTCAAAACTTCATGGTCAAAAACAAGATCAAAAGTTACAGAGTCTAACAAAAAAAATACTTAGTAAACTTATGTCTCACTCTTTTAGATCATTTACATAATTTTAAGGGTCGAAATTATACGGCTTTAGAAAAAATAAAAATATGTGATATTGAGTAATATTTTCTTGACACAATGAGAAATGACATGTTCATTTCTTCCAGTGCTAAATGAACCTAATTTAAAAGCCTAAAACATTAGATGAGCACAATATCAAACCTAAATCTTTAAAGGGAATAAAGATTTTGTTTCCAATGGTATATAAAATCAAAAAGCATGAACATAAGAAAAGAAAAAGAAAAGACAAAACAAAAAAAATATAAAAAGGTAGAATGTGGAGGATTGTGACTCAATTGATGAGATTCCAATGTGAATTAAGAAGGTTAGCAGGCTCCTTTATGAAGAATTCTAATTAAATCAAGAGGATAATATTAATTAAAGGTAATGGAATGATTAAACACCATTAAAATATATAATAACACAATTTAAAGTAAGTGCAGAGAACCTTCATCCAGGCATTTGGACCCACTCAACAGCAGTCCCAGTAGCCTTTGATAAAAACTCTGTTAAAGTCTCCTCTGCAATGGACAAAAGCCTAAAAAAAACACAATTTTCAAATGCGTATTCATATAAAGTAGTGATCAATCAAGAATATAAAGAAAATTATAATTACTAAATTACCTGCAGGACTAGCATCCCTTGGTGGATGTTGAGGGCTCAAGTGGTGTTGACCGCTTGTCACCACTGACTCACAACTCGTGTCTGTGGTGACAAGCGCCATCTGCATAACATATGGTAAAAGATTAACAAAAAATCAATGAAACATTTCATGATAAACTAAGATGAACTTTTGAAGCGTAAGGGATCGTAATTTTGGGAATAAAAATTACGTTTGAGTCTGTTGACGAAAGAGCCGTTTTCGTACACCAAGTTAGAAACTTGCTTCTGTAACCGATCGTTTTCCTCCATTAACAACTTATTCATCGCTGATTAACTTCCTATTCACAGCT
>JAUTDX010005361.1:0-28869 GCA_030844895.1 Ambrosia x helenae | reverse complement strand
AGAATCTAAGCGGCTCATTCCCAAGCCAGGAGTCACCCCAAAGTTAATTGAGATCCCATCACCTACAATACCAAGAAAATGACTGTTAAGATCTCTGTCATTCAGGAGCTTTTTTCACCAAGTTTCACTATCTGTTTCCAACACCCGCTAGAAGAAAAGGCTACACGGTAACATTGTCCAGGTTTGGCTAGACCCATGACATCCTACCATTACCTTTTTCCACAAACAATTTCCATCGTTCTTAAATCTCCAAGCCCATTTAAGAACTAGAGCTTCATTAGTGTCTCTAAGATTGGTGATACCCAAACTGCCCTCATTCTTTGGCCTTGTAACCGAGCCCCCAAGCCACCCAAAAAATCTTTTTCTTCTTCGCTAGACCCCCATAAAAAACGCCTCATTATACTTTCAAGCATCTAAATCACCGCCAAAGAGCTTCATATAAAGAGAAATAGTAAATAGTAGATTTTCAAGCACCGATTTGATAAGTGTTACTCTCCCCCGATAGATAACGTCTTCGATTTCCAAGAAGCAAGTCTATGTTACACCACTTCGACCACCGAATCCCAATTGCTCATTCGGTTCACATTAGCTCCCACTTTAATTCCTAAATATTCAAATGGAATTATACCCCTTTTACAACCTAAGACCTCCATCATATTATCCACTTCTACGTCTTCCGTCCCAATCCCTCTACAACTTTTTATGGGATCAACAAAAAAGTTATTGAGAAATACATTTACAATAACGAAACAAATCAAGAAAATATTAATAAAACAAAACAAAATAAAACTGACTTTATTTCGAATATCATGACTATAAAAAGGCTTTTGATAATGTTAGAAATAGTAAGCGGAAGTCACATATTTTTTATTTATTTATCTTACTTGTCACAAAAATATGTATTTTTCAAGTTATCACAAACCCATGTTATTAACTTCAATAAGTTAAGATATATTCTTTAGTATAATGGACCGTCTTTTTTTTGGAAGACAAGGAATATTTGATTCCGAAGTAAGACAGAATAAACTTCCAAATTATGGAATGAATCAATGGAAAAACTGATTAAGCGGTCATTGTCAATACGATTTATCTAGATTACATGGTCTAGATTAGTCCCACAAAAATGGCCAAATGGAAAAAAATAAATGCAGCCGTCAAAAAATAAGGATCTAACTAAATGGTATTCCTACGAAAAAGATTAATTATTTGATTACAAAAAAAAAGTCGAAAGTCTATTATTACCAAATAAAGAAGAGAATTTAAAAAAAAAACTATAGATATGATTGTTTATCATATCAAATGTATTCATTACGAAACTAATAAGAAGTTCTATATTTATAGATCAGAAACAAATAAGAAGAAAGAAAATTCCACCAGAAAAAAAGAAAAAAAATGTTAACATACTAAAAAATATTCCAATAAAAAATGATCTAGGAAAAAGTGAGATTATATATATGAAAAACGGATAGAAAATATTGTGAAATAGTTGGTATAAAACATATGAATTTGAGTTAGATTTTATATTATTAACGACTAGATTATTGCTTGTGTTACACACGTTAAACAAATAAAAATCGCTTAAAGCTTTATATTATAATTAGCTGAAATAAAATTTACCGTAAAAAACAGAAAGTTAAATATATATATGATAACTAACAAAAATATACAAATAGTTTAAGTATCTATAAATATTTTCTTCTACACAACACTAGATGTATTATTATCTCTATCTAATATTATTAATGAAATGAGTTAAAACATTGAAATTTTAGTGATGACAACATATAAATTTGTCAACGCTTATAATTTAAGAAAATCAATTTTGGTTGTTAAATGGTTTTAATGTGCGGGTGTTAATGACTTAGGGTCTGTTTGGTATGAGAAATGGAATGGATAAGGTAATGGAATGGATCATTACCATTTTATGTCTTGTTTGGTTGTCATGTGGGAATGAAACAAAACATTACTTTGCGTTGTTAGATAGGCAGGAAAAGACGATGGAATAAAATCGGTGGTCAGTGGCTGTGGTTGGTGGTGGTCAGTGGCGGTGATGGTGGGTGGTGATATGTGGCGGTAGCGGTGGTGGTGGGTGGTGGCAGTGATGGTGGGTGGGCGACAATGGTGAGTAGCGGCGGTGGTGGGTGGTGGTTGGTGGCGGTGATGGTATGTGGTGGTGTATGGCGGTAGCATGGTGGTGGGTGACGACGATGGTGGTGGGTGGTGGCGAAGATGGCGATGGGTGAGGTGGAAGGCGGTGATGGTGGGTGGGTGACAGTGGTGGGCATTGGTGGGTGGCGATGGTGGTAGGTGGTAGGATGGTGGGTGACGGTGGTAGGTGGGTGAAGGTAGTGGGTGGCGGTGGTTGGTGGCGGCGACGACGATGGTAGGTGGTGGCGGTAGCGGTGGTGGGTGGTGACGGCAGTGGTGGGTGGTGGCAGTATCGGTGGTGGTGGGTGGTGACGATGGTGGTGGTGTGGTGGTGATTGGTGGGTTATGGTGTTGTTAGTAAAGGATGAATGAGGGATGTAATGGAAAAAAACATGGGAGGTGGGTGGAATTGTTTTGAGGGAATGAAATGCCTTGTGGAATGAGTGATTCCATTCTTTAACCAACCTAACACACTATTTTTCATTACCTCGTAATGGTCCATTCCATCCCCCATTCCATTCCATCGTACCAAACGCTACCTTAGGGTATGTTTGGCAAGGAGCTTTTATGAGCTTCAAGCTTTTAAGAAAAAACTCATACTCAATAAAAAACGTTGTTTGATTGAAGGAGCTTGAAAACTTTTAGGGTATGTTTAAGAAAAAACTCCTACTAGCTACAAGCTTTTAATGAGTAAATGATATAAATACCCATTATATCATAAAATAATAATAAAAACCTTTCCTTACAAGCTTTTAATATGTCTATTTTAGTCATTTTATACATTTTATTAAAAGTTCCAGCTACTTCTATCAAACACCAAAATATATTTAAAAAGCTACAGCTTCCAGCTACCAACCATCAATTTCTTGACACTGATATAATGTGTTATTGGATGAATGAGAATGTCATATAAGAATTTGCACGTGAAGAACTGGGCTATATTATAACAAATTGTTTGGGTGAGCTAAATTATTAATGTGAACAACAATAAAAAGCCAACAGGCCCATATAAAGAGAAGTCCGTGAGGTTAGGAAATAGAAAGGGGCAAGCAACGGCAGAATTATTATGGCTTGACAGTTTTTTTTTAACGGCTAATTTCTTCTCCTTTTTTTTTTTGCCTCTTATGAGGTTTGAACTCACAACCTCTCCTTTTCAACCCCAACACATTTACCACCATGTTAACCATTTTTTCAATTATGGCTTGACAGTTGACACCAATTTTCTTGGCACGCGGGAGGTCTCAAGACAGCTTTGGGTGTGCACGCAAACGAGATGCAGGGCTAATTCTGTTAGTGACTTCCTTTAGGCGACGGTTCCTATAGATTTTGCACTTTAATCAGTTGGTTTATGTTGGAATTTTTAAAATATGTGAATGGAAATTAATTTAATAATATTATTAATGAGTTTAGTAATAATTATTAATGAGACTCTTCATGGTAAGAAACTCTTGAGTAGAGTTTTTTATGTCACTTAAATTTGCTTTTATTAGAGTTTTATGTCTCTTATTAAATCCATAATTAAGTGAAACTCTTGGGTATCATGACTCTTGTAAATTAGTAGGTTGTGTGCCTCACATTTGGAAAATATAAGAGAGATACAAGAGAAATACATGGATATATATATAGGGTGAGGTTCCTGTACAAAGGCAAATATTTCGTGAGAAGTGTGAGAAGGATTAAAAATTGATATGTAGGCATCATTTTTTGAACTTAGTCATGTTGTGTTGGATTGTTTTGCCTAGAAAAATACCAAACATAACAATAAAAAACTGAAAACAATGTATTTTAGGCTTAAAAGGTAAAACACCATGCTAAGAACATTAAGTAGTGTGTTTTAAGTGTTAAGTAATGTGTTTTAGCTGTTTTATAAATTTGATGACTATAATACATTGGATTGTGTTTTAGATTGTTGTGTTTGGTATTTTTCAAGTTAAAACAACCTAAAACATCATTTCTAAATCCAAAACATTATGCCTACATGATAATTCTTAATCCTTCTCACACTTCTCACGAAATATGTCCTTTGTACATGAACCTAAACCTATATATAATATATATATAATATATTAGAATACAGATAGAAGAGTTCTTGGAAAAGATAAGTCTCATATGTTGGGTAATATAGAGAAGAGTACTCTCTACTAGATTCTACAAGTTCTAACACTACAAGTTACCTGGTGTAACCTCGGGCGCGTAGCCTTCTCCGGTAGTACAGACTGCTTCGACTGTTGTACCCTGGGAGACAGACGCGTTGTCTTTGGTCGAGACACGAAATTTGTTTTAAGGGAAGCGTGTTGAACACGTGCCTCAGCCTCAACCGTCAACATTATGTTTGTTTATTTTTGCAGCCAAGAATGACCGTACAAAAGACATGGTTCAAGGTTTCATAGAAGACTATGCAAAGATTCATATTAGAAGACGCAATTCAAACTCTTGTTGAAGACTTCGGTTTGAATCATTTGTGTTTTATTTCCTTTTATTTTCGTTTGGATTTGTACACGGTGCATGTACTACAATTTCTCAAATGTATAAAGAGAGTATCTTTATTATTTTATTAATATTTTTAATAAAATTGTGACCCACGTCCTACAGTTTATATATTGGATCTTATTATTATGTGATGGCAAACATTTAAATTTGATTGGGTTATTAGTTAATCTATACTACCTTATTAAATAAACAGAATGGACAAAAAAGTAAATTCATCATCATTTTAAAATGACAGCCAAAGGTTCTCAAGCTAATCCCATTATTTTGTATCACTTTCTTCCCTTTTGCCCCTAATGTACAACATTTGATGGCTATTATACAAATGACTAATGCTGCATAACCTTTGATCCCAAACGTTTTTGAAACCGTTACAGCATTGAATCATCCGATGAGTGGTGTTCAATGAGATTCTTAATGATGTGGGAGTTGATGAGTTAAATTGAATATCAATGACACTTGAATATCATAATATTTGAAGAGGTTATGTACATACTCGTGGGTGAATTGAATGGTAGGAGCAAATTGAAGATGCGAATTGAATGTGCCCCTTCGTTTCCGCTCCCCACCCCCTATAATACTCGGCATTTGTCATTCAGGAGGCAACATTTGCGAATTCACACGGCTACATTAGTCCTTTTCAGGTGCAAATTCCGTGATCCTCTTTCTGTATCTATTTTATAAGTTTATTAGTTTCATATTTAATATTGTCATTATTATTGTAGTTGTTGTATAAGGGATTAAGAGCATCATTATATTCTGATTAACACTATTATATGCAGTAACCACCATGTTATAAATCATTAGATTACTTTGAACCAATTTATCAATTGGTTTCTGTTGTTTGATAGATCATCCAAAAGCCTTATTTGTATGCTTTATTTGACTGTGACAATAACCACCACTCACGTACAATTGATTGGCAACTTTACGAATAAAATAGTCACTGTCTATTGCTATAGTATCACATATCGCGTTCTCTCACATACGATATAATAATCAACCTACAGTTAGATATCTTTTAATTAAAATGAGTTTTGGCTTTCATTATAAATCCACAATTTGATGGATGGATGTTGATGCAGTAGAATGTTTGAGAGCAGGAGCAAGGCAGTAGACTGTTGAAATAAGATAAGATGACCATAGGATAAGGTTATATTTTTCATGCGTTTTAATCTTTTTTTTTTGCGGGTACTTTTTTTTGCGCATGTTGCGTGGCGGGTTTCATGTAATTTGTTTTTATTATCAACTTGCTAAGACAACTAATACACTTAAAGTAAAACTCTATATGCAAAAAAATGAAGAAGAAAGAAAGACCCCCGCAGCAACGCGCAAGCTGTAAACAGTTTATTTGTGTTTTGAGTTCCTTCTTTAGAATTGCGTTCGGTTAATGACAAATCCTAGAACCGGGTTAAATGACTAAAGGGGGTTGACTTGATATTTATAAATTGGGTGATTGATAGGGTTTGATGACAAGAACTTTTTTTGATTGCTAACTAACTAATTTCCTGAACTATATCTATGTGGTTCCCAATTGCTCCCTCCGTCCCATTTTAGATGTAATGGGCCCACAAACACACAAATTAAGAAATCTTTGATTGTATGTTGTAAAATGACAATAATATCCTCAAGTTATTATTTCAAATCTTTAATTGTCTTTTGTCTTTTATGGGCAAAACTGAAAATTGCTTTGAAATGGACATTTAATTTGGGAAAACAAAAAGTAGAAAAATGGACATTTAAAATGGGACGGAGGGAGTAACTAATTGAAGTTTAGAGGAGGTTACTTCTTTTACATTATTGTTTTCTAATCAAAATCAAAGTTGTTTAGTTTTCTTAATTTTCAAAATCAACTAAATCAAATAATTAGTTTTTTTTTTGAAAGGCAAATTTCATTAAAAAACACAGACAGGGGGATCTCCAAGGCGGAAACCCCTACAAGTCAACAACTACATCACATCAAAAGAGAATGACTTCCAATCCTCCCAATCCACTACCCAACGACCCCTATTACAAAACCAAATAAAAGTTAGCGCTTTGACATCTGACACAACGTCGACCACATTCTTGCTCGTCTGATTAAACACGTTGTCGTTCCTAGCTTTCCAAAGCCGCCAACAAGCCACTATAAAAATGTCGTACAAAATTTCCTTCTACTCTTGGACCAACCCAAGATCTTCACCACGTCAACAATATCTTTAACTGAAAAGAAATAAATCGGAGGTAATTTAACCCAATTCGCTATCCCATTCCAAACTCCATTCGCTACACTAAATACTGTAAAAATATGGTCCACGCTTTCTTCTCCCTCCTCACAGAAAACACAAAGACAGTCTCCATGCATGATATTTCTTCTTCGTAGCGCCACTTTTTTGGGTATTCTATCCAACAACACCCTCCACATAAAAACATTACACTTTAACGGCACCCACTTGCGCCAATCGAACTCTATATGAACATCATCAACTCGGTTACGCTGAAGCCATGCCTTAGCTTCCTGGACTGTAAACTCTAGCGGCCCATTATCGACCCAAGCCCAAGTATCTTTTTATCTTCCAATCTCTGGCCCACTAGGAGACGATGGCAAGCAATCAGTTCGGTAACTTCTTGAGGCGAGCTAGGGTATTTTTTCCAGTCCCAAATCACCGTACCATCCAATGTACCAGCACCAATAACCTCCGCGACTGCACTCCACTTGTTTTTCACTAACCGTAACAAATTAGGGAACGTCACTTTTGAAGGAACCCGAGTAATCCAAGGGTCCATCCAAAATTTAATATCTAATCCATTTCCTACTTGACCCCTTATCATACTAATCCCATTCACATCACCTACCTTTAAACGGCAACCACTATTAACTATTTTCGTCCAAGTTCCCGAGAACCTAGAATTAAATCGGATAAGACTCCCGCCTCCTCAACGAACCATGAATTGCATCAATGACTTTTCTCTACATGGAACTTCCTTCTATACGCTAACGCCAAAGCCACTTTAACAAGAAGGCGTTATTACTATCCCCAAGCTTACTAAGACCCAACCCGCCTTGTTTCTTTGGTCTAGTAACTATATCCTATCTAACCCAATGAACCTTTTTGCTATCCATATCACCACCCCATAGAAAACGTTTAATCAACGCTTCAAGACTATTAATAACCCCAACCGGAGCCTTAAACAAAGAGAAATAATAAGACGGCAAACTCTCAAACACCTATTTTATTAACGTCAACCGGCCGCCAATCGAGAGCACCTTCGATTTCCATTTAGAAAGGCGTGTCTTGAACACTTTCACCATCGGGTCTCAATTGTTACAAACTATTCTTTTCACCAAATTCCTATAGAAACACTCGATGTTATTATTTGTTTTTTACCGACTAAACTACATATCCGCAGATTTTAATAGTCTATCTGAGTTTGCTCTTCTTAATTTGTATATTTAATACTCTATGTGATTTTTTCTCTTCTGATTTGAGTTAAGATTTTTATACCGATTGCATAAAAGTTCATTTGGTTTTCATTTGTTTTATAAGAGCTACTTGTTATTTTGTTATATGATTCGAATATGTGGTTTTTTAATAGTTGGCAATATAATAATATATATTTTTTTGACAGCAATAATTAGTTCTTCATATGCGTTAAGATGAACAGTAATTTACGTTGTTCATTTTAAATACGTTTGTGTTGAAAACATTATCAATCCAGTCTGTTGATGTGGTGGTTTGATCATTGCTTATTATATCTAACTTCTCAGGTTCAAGTCCCTTAGTCTGCTGATGTGGTGGTTGCATTGGGTTTTTCTTCTCTAACTCGTGGCAAATCCTAGGTGTTTTGATCTGCCACGTGTCTTCCTCCATCAACGCGCATCTTCATAAGGTTTATTCTTTGTATCTATCTGTAATTCCGTACACCTATTCTTCTGTCTCAACTAGGGGTGCAAACGAGCCGAGCCACTCGCGAGCTACTTGAGCTCGGCTCGGTAAAAAAACTCGAAACGAGCCGAGCCTTATCGAGCCCGAGCAGAGCTTGAGCCTAAGACAAAGCTCGTTGATATATCGAGCCCGAGCTCGAGCTCGAGCCTGACATGTGAGGCTCCTTAGGCTCGTCGAGTCTTATCGAGCCTAGCGTAATATTAGTTTTATTAAAATTTAATAATATTTACCCATCATTTAAAGTTTTTTTAGTAAATGAGTCCGAGCTCGAGCTTCAATTATCGAGCTCGCGAGCCTAAATGAGCTTATTATTTATATTATTTTTATTAAATATATTAATTAATTGTAATAAACGAGCCGAGCCCGAGACGAGCCCGCGCCAAGCTTGAGTAACTTCGAGCCGAGCTTGGCTCGCCGAGCTTGAGCTTCGAAAACAATGCTCGTATCGAGCCAAGCTCGAGCTCTCATAAGTTAATCAAGCTCGATCTCGAGCCTGGTCAAGTTCAGGCTCGGCTCGTTTGCACCCCTATTACTCACAACCCTCCTCTTTCTCCATAACCACATTCTCTCTCTAAAATCGTTCTCTCTTTCCACCTATGATTCATGTATGTGGTGTTTTTTTTAGTAAAATGCTTGCATATATAATTTCACATAAACAGTTATTTGCTAGGTAGTTTTTTGGTTGGGATATTTGGACGGTGGTGCCTTCATCATCACTCCTAGACACGTGTTGCCTTCTTTTTCTTTCTTCTTTTCCAACTTGACCAATACACAAACACGTACACACTCTCCTTAGAGAGTGAAAGTTAGACAGAGTGTAAGACTACAGAGGGACAGTTGTGGGTGCTAATCAAACAGTGATGTACCCTTTTCGTTGCTAATGGTTCTCACAACCACCAGAAAAATGGGTGTGACAGGTTTCGATTGTCAACAGAAAATGTGTGAAGTTGGCATGGCAAGGATGATGGATTGTGGGCTTAGACCTGCAACCCGCCTTGCAGCCAAGTTTTTATAAAACTCTGAGCCTTGAAGCGGTTAATTTCATTGACATGTTTTCATCTTTTTATTTGATTTGCAATATTGTTTGGGGGTTCAACGTAATCTGAGATGACCACGATAGCGACTATACAAGATTATAAAAATTGAAGTATCGATGTGGACTAATTTTGTTTTTCTTAGACACCATTTACGATAAGCAAAAACTCAAAGCGAGATTTATCGGAGGCTTTCGTAAAGAGGTCAGCATGTTGTTGGTCAGTGTAAATTTTAATAACATCGATAAGCTTCTTTTCATAGCAATCGCGTATTAAATGATAGAGAACATGGATGTGTTTGACCTTGGAGTGGTTAACTGGGTCCTTAGTGATAGCTATGGCTGCTTCATTGTCAACATAAATAGGGGTAGTAAGAAATTTCAAACCGTAATCCTGCATCTGCTGTTAAATCCAGATCACCTGCGAGCAGCATGAAGAAGCGACAACATACTCGGTTTCACAAGTGGAAACAACTACCGATGTCTGTTTCTTTCACTGCTAGAAAAAGAATCTACTCCCTAAGAACTGACATCCAGCCGTTGTGGATTTAGCATTGAGCTTGCACCCAACATAGTCTGAATCACTATAGGCAGTGAAATAGAACAAATCGTCACAAGGGTACCGTAAACCTTTGGTCGAACATCCCCATCCCTTCAAATATATAAAGATTTGCTTAACCGCGGTTAGATGAGAACCTTTGGCTTTCACTGGTATTGCACACACAAGCATGTAGCGAACATGATATTAGGACGAGAGACAGTCAGATTACATGAGAGAGCCGATCATTGCACGGTAGTGTGATGGATCCACGGCAGTACCCTTCTCCTCTGGTCCAATCCCGTGATTGACCTGAATAGGAGTTGAAGCAGGTGACACATCATCGAGAAGCGGCTCAAGATATCTGCTACGTACTTGGCCTGATGAAGTTGAAGACCCAAGAAAAACTGCATCTCCCCCACCGCACTCATCTCGAACTGATTCTTCATAAGTTCTCAAATTCCCTACACAAACTTTCGTTAGTTGAGCCAAATATGATATCATCTACATATACCTGTACCAGTAAGAGATCTCCATCTTTCTCCAAGGTGAAGGGTGTACATTCAACGAGTCATCGGATGAACCCATGAGAGATAAGGTACTTCGAGAGTGTCTTGTACCATGCTCTTGGAGCTTGATGAATTCCTTAGAGAGCCTTGTTCAGTCGATAAACACGGTCTCCGTACAGTGGATCTTCAAAATCTGGTGGTTGCCCCAGGTATACCTCTTCATTCACTTTGCCATACAGAAACGCACTATTTACTTCCATGCTAGCTACTGGAGCGTATATCTCATTGAAATCAACCCCTTCAATCTGCCAGAATCCTTGAACAACTAAGCGAGCTTTATTTCTGACTACAAGACCACAATCGTCTTTTTTGCATTTGTAAACCCACTTTGTTCCGATCTTCTTTGCATCCTTGGGAAGATCTACTAGGTGCCAAACACCCAGTTTCCTGAACTAAAGGAGTTCTTCCCGCGTTGCTTCGATCCATGGATTTTCCTTTAACGCCTCATTGATGCTTTGTGGTTTGGTTTGTGAGACATATAAAGTGAAAGCCAAATCGTTCTGCTCACTGGATTTAGCAATCTTTGAATATAGAGTTGCAACATTTGTACAAAGTTGCCCACGTGTCGTTACCCCACTTTCTGGATTACCAATTAGGCAATTATGTTTTGCTAAGGGTGTATGTCATGGATCGACGATGTAAAATTCTAAAAAAACTAGTCTTAAGCCCCGTGTTGCAGTGGCAACGTCGCAGGGGCCGTAAAACCCTTGCTACTAGCATTACTAGGCTGGGGTGTAAAACCTTAATAGTAGCAACCTAACGGCAATCAAAACTAAAAAAATGTAAAACAAAACACAAATTTTAACCCCATGCGACTCACGTGACGTAAAAAGTAGACGAAAACAAACATATACGAGAGATCAAACATAACTACCAAACATTGTGTTAGAAAGTCAAAAGGGGTGGAAAAAAACCTGAGAGATCAAACGTAACTACCAAACATTGTGTTAAGTAGCAACCAAAAAAAAAAAACCTATGGCACCAAACATGCCCACAAACACTGTGCTAAATAAACGAAGCTTGTTTAAGTTTTGTGACATTTTTTTTATAAAAATGAAAAAAATCATAAGGCTTACTATGAAAAGAAAGAGATAAAAACAAAATAAGTATCACGATGTAAATTATGAAAAACTAGTCCTAAGCCCCCGCATTATGAGGCGGGGGCCATAAATACCTTGCTACCATCATTATAGGGATGAGGTGTAAAACCTCTTTAAGTAGCAACCTAACGACGATCTAACTGGGAAAAAAACGTAAAATAAAAACACCAAATTTAATACCATGTCACTCACGTGACGTAAAAAGTAAACGAAGCCGAATATATAGCTACACGTATTAGAAAGTCAAAGGGTGAAAAAACCCGAGAGATCAAATGTAACTAACAAACACCGTGTTAAGTAGCAACCAAACGAAAAAACATTAAGAGACTAAATTTGATCACAAAACACCATGCTAAATAGCAATCGAGCCACGACCAAACAAAATCCGAAAACAAAGCATAAAACAAAAACTTACAAATAAATGGAACTTGTTTAAGTTTGTGAAGTGTTTTCAGATTGAGAAACCGTCGGTCAGAGAGGGTAAAAAGAAGGCCGGGCCGAAAATTTTCTAATTTTGCTGAAAGTTTTTTGAATGTTTTGCTGATTATTTGGACCGGTAACCCGAAGGTGGGTTTCGGTTCTGTAAACACTCGTTTTATGACCAAAGTGGTTTTTTTACAAAAATTAAAAAAAAAATCATAAAGCTTACTATGAAAGACAAAAGTATCATGTCCTGATGATGTTACAAGATATAATAATGAGTGATTGTGAAATATCATTGGTGATGAAGAATCGACGTGTTCTTTATTTAATTGCTACTTGATAAACGTTTGCACAAATAAATAAAAAAGTTGTCATTGATAAAAAAAAGGGGAACCTATATTGGTTTAAAGAAGCAATTGCCTTTCTCTAGCCATGTAAAAAACTAAAAACTAAAACATCAAAAAATGTTCCTTCCGACAACGTGTTTCACATTTTTAAAATAAGTTTATTCGAAAATTTACATGCTTACTTATTTAGTGATTATAAAATAATTAAAAATAACAATTTTTATTGTTTTATCACGTATTTTAGGTATCAAATTACCCTTTACATTCAAAGGTAAAAGAACAAGATTATTTAAGCGTATTAGATTAAGAAAACTATCGTAAACAAGTTTATTTTAAGTATATTTACTTGGTAATGTTTTAAATTAATGAAACTTATTACGAGTTAAAATGAAAAAAAAAAACCACAACTAGCAAAAGTCTTGAACTCAATTTTCTTCCATGTTTATATTAAGCTTTACATACTTTTAAGAAGTACGCGTTAGCCCAAGCCTGAATTGATGTATTGGAGGATCCCATAGTTTGTAAGATATATATTTTTTGTTATGTTATATTAATTTATACATATTATTTTTTTAACGTACGCACTTATATATTTTGTTTGGTTTGTTTTTTTAGCAAACTACCAAAATAAAGGTGATTTTGGAAACGAATCCGACAAATATTTTTTGGTCTTGTTGGTCAGGGGGATAATTACTGGGCCCCGGATTCCATATCGGGCAAGTGGAACGATATTAACAGCAAATGCACAAACTTTCAAGCCATTTATCAACGCACAAAGTTCGGTTGGAAAAGCAGCAATGGTGACGAGATGATCTTGAAGGCGGCTTCGGAAGAATATCAAGCCACACATGGGCATTTCCAATACTTGATGGTATGGAGGCTCCTACGTAATAGCTCGAAATGGAGCAGCGTCCGTCAGACGGTTGAAACTTCTTCATCTAGGTCTTGAAATATGAGGCCTACAAAGAAGTCAAAGAACTACGAGTTGGTTGAGCCCGAAGCCAACGTCTGACGCTCGAAACATCGACTAAAACGCCAAAAAATCCGTTTTTTTTGTGGGGAGGAAGGGGCAAATGAGATACGTCGTCCGCTCAGTCGAAGGGGTGCTCGAGCCATGAGAACAAATTTATCGTCGGGGGTAGCCAAGTTAAGTCAAGCGTTTTCCGAGATGAACCAACACCTTCAAGACATACGCGACATCGGGGCTCAACGTATCAAAGACAACCGAGAGGTGGCCGAGCTTATGAGGGATCGACAATTTGAACGCGCCTTTGAGTTTTACTCGAAGTCGCACGACCACTTAACTGACAGATAGTTGGAAATGTGTTTGAAATGCAATGCCTAAATCAAGAAAAAAATATAATCTATGAGTGTTTGTTATTTTTCTATTTTTTTAGTATTTGTAATGCTTTTTTTACTTAATGAAATGTTATTTAAATTTGTATATTTAAATAAAAAACAATAATTAAGCAATGATTACTCAATGATTATCAAACCCCTCATTTACTACACATACGTACTTTACATAAAGCCCCTCATGTTACTTTATTTCTTTTAATTTCATAAAGCCCCATCAAGTCTCTATCAAACCCCTCACTACACACTCTAACTATGAAAAAAAGACATGACAAAAGTAATATGTCCTGACGATGTTACAAGATATAATAATGAGTGATTATAAAACATCATTGGTGATGAAGATGAAAAAAAGACAGAAAAGACAAATGTACTATGTCCTGACGATGTTACAAGATATAATAATGAGTGATTATAAAACATCATTGATGATGAAGACTCAACATGTTTTTTATTTAATTAGTGTGATACAACGCGTGCGTTGCGGCGCGGTGAACAAAATCGTTATCGCTTTAATATCGCTAATCAAATACGCAACACGAACACAAAACAGGAGTTATTAATATTAAATCCTTTTAACACCCTTACATAAAGGTTGATGAACATTTCATATAAAATTATTGTATAAATGAAACACTTATAACATACAAATTAAATATAACTAACCATTTGGCAATTTAACGCAAGATCTTCACTGTAGGCCATTTCTCGTTTTTATATATCATTACATTTTCCACATTATCACTTGTTTTTTTCTTTAAATTCAATTACTTAAGTTATTAAAATGTATTTAGATGAATAAATAATTAGTACAAATTGATAAGTAATTCACCTTAAGGGGTAAATATAAAACTTTTATTATGAAAATAAATAATCTCTTTATTTATTTATCCATTAAACCACAACAACTGTTAAAAAAAAATCTCCACCACAACAATTCTCACCATTCAAACTTCCTGAAGTTTTTCATATCTTCATTCAGTTTCTTTATCCATTAAACCTCCACGCGAACTCAAAAATACATTTGAAAATAATCGAAAAGAAAAAATGAAATGGCTCAAGAACCAAGACAACCAAAGTCCTTAACTTTGGACGTCTAACCTTTGGACCTATTCAGGCGGCAGGCTCCAACGCGACACCTGATTTCGGGCGCTCCGACGTGGCTCGGACGTCCGGATTTCGGATGCGTTGAAGTTAGTTTAATACCCAAAACTCATATGCGTTGAGAACACGTTATAAATGTGAAATCCATGTAGCTATCACCATTAATTTAATATTTCCTTTATTTATTTTGATATTTTGCACCAACCCCCAATTATAATACATTTAATATTTATATAATATAATAATATATTAGAAATGTGTATTATTTTGTTAAATTCGATTGGTACTTCTTACCTCCATATATATTCCACCTTTGAATCCAATCCATTTCATTCACATTGCTTTCTTTCTTCAGAATTTTTCAGAAACAAAAAATGTTTAGATATATATTTTCCACTTTTATTATTTATGTTTTAATTTTTGTTACATCTCAAGAACAAGTCAATGGTGCCTTACATGGAAGTACAAAAAAGATGGTTGATGAAGCCAATAAAAATGGCCCTTATTTAGGGTTGGTCATTCCAAACATGTTTGAAATGAACCCTCTACTCAACAATCCTCATTACATGTCCTCCAAACTTGTTATCGACTATGCAGGTACGCGTATATCAAGTATTTATTAAAAAAAAAAAACTTGCTTATAGCGTTCGTTGAATAACGTATGTGTTGAATTGTGATTGGTTTTGATCTTTAAAGGAAGGAGGTTTCGGTTTGGAAATATCTACAATAAGCCCGTGATTTTGGTGATGAGTGGAATGGGAATGGTACGTTTTCGCGTATTTACAAGGGTTGGTGATTGTATTCTACGACGTATAAATGCATCGTTGTATATGACAGGTGAACTCGGCGATAGCTACACAACTTTTATTAAGTTTGTTTGAGATAAAGGGTGTGATACATTATGGAATAGCAGGGAATGCAAACCCAAACCTAAATATTGGAGATGTGACCATTGCTCAATATTGGTCTCATTCTGCTCTATGGAATTGGCAGGTACACAACAGGCATTAGTGACTTGTGTTATATTAATATTTATATTTATAGTGTAGAGGTTTTAAAATGCATTGAATGCTATAGAGGTATGGAGATGGGCCAGAAGATTCATTGCCATTTGAAGGGGAGGGTGGATTCACAAGGGATATTGGATACTTGAAATTTGGATCATATTCATCAAATGGTGTTGATGATAACTTGTTGAACAATGTGTGGTATCAAGCAGAAGAAGTTTATCCTGTTGATTCTACCCCTGAGCAAACTCAACAAGTCTTTTGGGTCCCTGTTGACTCCAATTATTTATCTATCTCTAAAGCTCTTGAGGTTCTCTCTCTCAAAAATATCTTGGATGGCTATTATAAATTTAATATATACACACAAATACACAATATTAAATAATGCAATATAGAAACAAATAGTGTTTATAGAAATACCCATAAACAATAATTGCAAGTTGGGATCCTTTATTTATTAAATTATTATTCTTTTATCGTATAACAGTGTTAACAAGATAAATTGTTCGTGAAAAATTTGACATCGACTTATTAAAAAATTCGGTCGAGTTTCAATCAACTTGATTAGGCTAGTGAATAAGAACAAACCTATAAGTTGATGTCAAATTTCAAACGAACAGTTTATGGGTATAAAGTATTATAAAATGATCACACTTAGAGATTTTTATATATAGTTCAAAACGAGCTAATTAAACTCTAGCTAGCTCTTTAAAAACTAATCTTTATATTGCTTTGCATACAATTATAAATACATTATAAAAATTATTTATACATACATAACTATAATAATCAAACCGCTCAAGCATGAGTTATTAAAATTATTCATGATTAGACTTCAAATTTTAGATAGAGCACAAAACCATTCCATCTAATCACTTACACACAAACATTTGTTCTTGACAGAAACTAAAACTAGAGAATTGTATCAACGCCACCACATGTCTATCCAAGCCTCCAAAGGTTAGCACCGTGCAAAGGGGGACAAGTGCTAACATTTATCTCGATAACGCAGCCTATCGAAGCTTTTTATACGAAAAATTTAACATTAGCCCCGTTGAAATGGAAAGCGCGGGCGTGGCTCTCATTTGCTATCAACAAAAGGTGCCATTCATAACTTTTCGGGCGCTTTCTGATCTCGCTGGTGGTGGCTCAGCTAGTTCGAACGAGGCTGATACGTTTTCCAGCCTCAGTGCAAATAACTCTGTGATAGTCACGGTCGAGTTCATTAAGTTGTTGGCTGGTTACAATAGAAAAATGTTAAGCTATGTCTAGCAAAAAAAAAATGAACGATGTCATTGTTAATAAAATAAAGAAAGAGAGAATACCATGAGAGTATTATCTTTAAAAAAATATTATGCTTAAAAGCATATGCGATAAACGGTAGAAACTTTGTTAAACCATTTCTTTCTTTCTTTTTAGTTGAATCATAGCCTTTTTTTAAGCTAATAATTAGTTATTAAACTCGTTTTATTTTAAAATTAAAATGAGTTTAATATAACTAAGTATTAAATTTAAAAATAAGCTATGATTCTTTTGAAGTCAATGATTCTGAACCAATTTAACTTGTTAAATGTTCTCTCATGTTTGATTGTTAAAAGTTCTATCATGTTTGAATTAAAATTTATAACACTTTTATTAAAGGATATGACCAGTAAAATATAAATTAGGGTGTTAAACATGTTCCATCCGTGAGCTCGATGCAACGTGTCTCCCTTAGACTTACAACTGCAGACAGGCGGATATGATCCATCTGTGAGTAACAGTGGTGTTCTTTGTGAAATTTCTTAGTTGTCATAAATTTTAGGTGATGTTTTAGCGGTGTAAGGCGGCATATTTTATGGTTTTGGATTGTGGTGTAACATCCTTAGGCGACTGGGTGTTTTGTGTGGTGTAACGTCTTTGGCGTTTGGGTGTATGGTGTCGCTAGTTTCTTGCTAGTGACCTCGTGGTTTTAATAAAAGTTTTTTGCCGTTAAAAAAAAAGGGTGTTAAACATGTTGTATTTACGAATTGGTGAGTTATATCCGAAACAAATTAACCAAAATAAAGCACAAACTCGATACTTGTGTCAAACACCCGAAACTAGACACTTATTCTTATTCATGAATTGACACAAACACACTTGCTTTAACCATAAAATTCAATATTAGTCATTCAATCCCGACTCTTCTCAGTTAATAATCCTTGCAACATAATGTAGTACAAAACTAATCATTGCCACATGGTGTAGTAAAAAAGCCATTGTTTCTGTAACTATTCATACTCAGATAAAGGATCAATTGCTGTCGTGGTTCTAGATACGAGTTAATAGAGCCCGAGCAATACAAAGTGGTGAAACCTTTCTTGGGTGAGGTTGAGAGTTCAATTCTAAGGGTGCGCAAAAAAAGTGTAAAATAGTATAAATAAAAGGGTGTAAGAAATTAGCAGTTAAAAAAAAAAGAGAGGTGAAACCGAGCAAAACTTTTGGGGACCATGGAAAATTTTCAATGCTTGCTTTCTCCCGTTGTTGGCTGACCGGATTTTAAGAGGGGATGATTGGTTTAAACCATCAACCTTCGTCTAATAATCACTTCAATTTTATAAACATTTTTCAAAACGTCAAAACCAATTATGATTTTATTTTGTAATAATTTTATATAAAGTTTGTTAGAAGATTAATTATGTTATTTTGGTATAGATCTATGATAAAACTTGTTTTAAGTTACGTCTCTTTGCATACACGCTGTGTTCCCGAGTTTACTAAATAAAAGAATAAAAAAGAAAGGGATATTATGAGAGAAAAGAAAAGAAACTAAAGATTTTATGTGTTCACGAGTTGAAAGGAATAGAAAAGAAACGTGTAGTTTACAATATATCCTTGTAAAATTTTATTATAGATTAAATGAGAGGATAAATTGATAAATGATATATTTTAATTTTTTTTTACTTTCCCTTCCTTCTGCTTCCTTCCAATTTGAAAGGAAGTTTATTTGGGAGAATTTTCCTTTATCTTCTCTTCACTTTTTTCTTTTAATGAAACTCTGAAACACAAAATGTTCCTCTTTCTTTCGCTTCATTTCCTATCCTTCTATTATTATTAAACTCTGGAACATAGTGTTAAGGTACGTGATGGCTCGTAACACGTGAAGTTTTAAAGTACAAGTTGTTATCACCATTATTTATTTCCTCGATTTATTTTTATACATTTGTACCGACCCATATTAAATATATTTAATATTTGTATAATATATTAATATACTAGTAATGTCCTGTTGTTAGCTTTAACTTGGCCGTCTAATCCTCCAAACATTATATAATTTTAATCCAATCCATTTCAACCACATCCCTTTCTTTCATCACAACTTTAAGAAGAACAATTTTATATCGACCACATATTAGATATTTAATTTTTATACATATAAGACAAAATTACAATATTTGTCCTTTATAAAGGACAAAATTATGGATCAAATCCTTTAAAACTTTTAATTTCAATCTCTGTCCTTTATATGAAAAGTTGTAACGCCTTTTGTCCTTTACACTTAACCTCGTTAAAAAAACACAGTTAAGTCATCCAATGTGCATTGTACGTGAGGGTATTAACATAATTTCACCCCTTTTATCCCACTTAAAGCCCTGATTTTTTACCCCCACCTGTAAATCATCTTCCCCATTTTCTTTTAGGGTTACAATCTTGAATAGAGTCTCAAAATCATAAAATGGCTACAATCCTATCTGCACTCATTTACCCACCCTTTTCACAGTTTCACACACATCTTTCTCTCTGACCTCTTGATTGTTGCGTCCATTAAACGCAAAACCACCACAAAAAATGCCACAACCAACACCACAAAGAGAACGACTAATGATCTACCCAGCTCTCTCATCCTGTTCTGAGAACGCCTGGATTATTAATGTCGCCACCGTAGCTCCATTGTGGTTCAGCCACAACGCCACCAGATATGGTGGTCGACTACCCTATTTCTCTAGACCACCTCTCTAATTCTCATTCTTTATTTCAAGACATTGGTTGTTTTGTTTCACTCAACTATTGTGCTTCCTCTTTTGTAAAAAACTAAAAAAAAGATCGACGGCTTTTCGACGACTAGAACTGCGGTGGTGGTGGAAGACAACGAAGGTACGGCGTTTCATAGCCACAAATCTACAGTTCAGAAATCGAAGCCTCAGGTCATAAATCAAAGCCTTAATCTCCATTTAGGGTTGATTTGGGTCGTTTTGGCCGGTGGTAAATCAAAGCTCTAATCGAAACCTAAGGTCATAAATCAAGATTAGATATGAGATCGATGGTGATGGTGACGACGTATGGTAGTGGTGGTATGATAATGGTCGAGAATTGTGACAATGGAGGCAAGTGGCAGAGTGATAGTCGGTGGTTTTTGGCAGTGGCGATGAGATCGACCACCAGTTGGTGGTGAGGAGTTCTAGTGAAGGTGGTGCAGGTGGGGCCGATGTAACCTTAAAAGAAGATTGAGGGAGGAGCCTTTGTAACCCTAAAAGAAAATGGGGAAAATGATGTGTAGGTTGAGGTAAAAAATCAAGGCTTAAAATGGGATAAAACTGGTGAAATTACATTAATACCACTCACGTGCAATGCACATGGGATGAGTTAACTGAGTTTTTTAACGAGGTTAGTGGAAAGGACAAAAGGTGTTGCAACTTTTCATATAAAGGATAGAAAAAGAAACTAAAAGTTTTAAAGGACTTGATCCATAATTTTGGCCTTCATAAAGGACAAAAATTATAATTTTGTCTTTATGAGTCCTCCATATATTGTCAACAGTGTGAACAAACCAATTAAGGGGTGATTGTTGGGTTAATCGGTTCGTTTACAAGTCACGAGTCACGGGTCCAGCATAGGGTCACGGGTGATGGTTTCGGATCATCTGCTTGGTCTTTGGATGACCAGGAAAGAAGGAGCTGCATGTTTAATAAGTTAGAATTGGTATTTAGTTTGACCTGATTCTTTGGTTAAGAATGTGTACGTTAAAAGAGTGGGTCATCACTCATCTGATTCTTTAGTGAAGTAGTAGTATTTTGTTGCTATTGTTATGGTTCCCACGATTTGTTTGTTTGGCTATATAAAAGCCTTTTCAATGTTAATAAAAGATACAACAATTTTCATTTCTTTACTACTTGCAAAGCTTCCATTTTGTTCTTTACCAGTTACTTTCACATACTATGTGAGTTTAAGTGTGTGTTTTTTTGGGACCTGAGCCAACATTTGGTATCAGAGCGAAGGTTAAACGAGGGCCGTTTTGAGAGTCAACTTTCAAAGGTAGGACTAGCCTTCGGGGGTGCGAGGCTGCCAATCGCAGCGGTAGCGCAAGTGAGTCGAAAACTTGTAGCTTGTTTGGCTGCCAGTTCAGGTCGCAACCAATAGGTTGCTGCACGCACATATTTGCAGGGTGTTTTGGGTCGACCGTTGTTACGGGAAGTGCAGGTTGAGACAATGGGGTGATCAACATCAGTTTTCGGTGCTATTTCGGGACTGTGATATAGCGGAAGACGAAGAGCAGGAGGTGTTTTCGGTTCGGTCATTGTCGATGAGATGACGGGAGTGACCGGTGATGAACCTCGGGATTTTCGTGGTTGTTAGTCGTGATCAAAGGAGAAGATATCGGGCTGTTAGGTTGTTAGTTGCAAGTTTGCGTAGCTGGTATACAACCAGTGAAAACAGGTGAGAACGGGTACCTTGATCGGGTTGTTCGTGATAAGAGGAGACCGGCGTACGCATGAAATGCAGGCAGGAAGGGTCTGTCAAAGCAGGTGGCTTTGGATTCGCTTCCCTTAGCGGTTGAAAAGAAAACAGTACAAGCGGGTGGCTTTGTTTTCTTTGTTGGTGGAGTGGCCTCTTTGAACAAGGGTGATCGGAAAAAGGTACGAGAAGAGATTGGAGAAAACACGGTGTAACATTATGGCGTTGGAGTTCAGTCGGTGGCTTTGGATTTGGCCGGAGTAGACATCGTCAATCCGTGATGAGTTAAGATGTTAGTGAACGGTTCCAACGGGATGCCATGTGACATGTTGCAAGTGTGGTCGTTTTGATTCGGTTTGAACCGGGAAGACTTTGGACGTGACTGGGGTGAAGGTCGGGTGTTCGGGATGGGCCGAGATGGTTCAATGTGAAAGTGATTCGGTGTTGCCGTGTGTGAACGGTGTGAACAAACCAATTAAGGGGGTGATTATTGGGTTAATCGGTTCGTTTACAAGTCACGAGTCACGGGTCCAACATACGAGTCACGGGTGATGGTTGCGGATCATCTGCTCGTCTTTGGATGACCAGGAAAGAAGGAGCTGCATGTTTAATAAGTTAGAATTGGGATTTAGTTTGACCTGATTCTTTGGTTAAGAATGTGTACGTTAAAAGAGTGGGTCATCACTCATCCGGTTCTTTAGGTGAAGTACTAGTATTTTGTTGTTATTTTTATGGTTCCCACGATTTGTTTGTATGGTATATATATAAAGCTTTTCAACGTTAATAAAAGATACAACAGTTTTCATTTCTTTACTACTTGCAAAGCTTCCATTTTGTTCTTTACCAATTACTTTCACATACTACGTGAGTTTAAGTGTGTGAGAGTGTGTGTTTCCTGGGACCTGAACCAACAATCGTAACATGATAGAAAGTATCTGTATAGGGCACTAATTATTATGTGTAATAGAAATTTGTGTAGGAACATATTATTTTGTGTAAGAACATATATTGGGACATTTTATTATCTGTACGTAAATTATGCAAATATAAAACATTTTCAATTAATTCTACCTATATGAAGTAACTTGTTATTCCATGTAAGAAACTTTTATTATTTGAAAAAAAAAAAAAAAAAACAAATATATCTGTAACTAATTTTTTTTTTGAAGGATAACATTCATCAAACACAAACTGATCTCCAAGATGGAGAAGAGCCAACTATACAAGAGTTACATTAATTCAAAACGAAAAATTACACCAACCCTTCCAATCAACCCTACCATCTTTATGCCGACTCCTATACCAAAGATACCCCAAAGAGTTTACATCGGAAATAATCTTTATAACACTAGGATCAATACTAGAGAAAGTCTTTTCGTTCCTAGCCTTCCATAGACGCCAACAAGTCAATACCACAATGCCATATATGATATCTTCTTGTAACTCGAAAGCCCATATGATCCAAACCGTGAAGCAAATAAGCTGTCAAGAAAGCAAACAACGGCGGGAGCTTACACCACGACCCTATACCATTCCACACACCGTCCGCCAAACAACAAGCCGTAAACACATGATCCGTAGTCTCTTCGTAATCGTTACAAAAAATACACCTATCATCCCCATGTAATATGTTCATCCTACAAAGAGCACTCTTAGTCGGGATCCTATCTAACAATGTTCTCCACATGAAAATATTACACTTACTCGGAATCCATTTACACCACACATAAACATTATCTCTTTCAGTGTGATTCGTATCATTTAACCACCTACGGACCTCCTTAACAGAATAATTATCATTTTTACCATTATTCAAAACCCAAAAATCCTCCTTCTCGCTAATGCGAACCCCCAAAACTAAACTGTAACAATCAATCAATTGTTGGACTTCCATAACCGAGCTGGGGTACTTCTTCCAGGCCCAACAAATTGGCCCAATATTCACACCAGTCAATATCCTATGAGCCACCAAACAATTTTTTTGTTCCTTAAGAAGAAACAAAATCGGAAACAGGTCCTTTAGAGGTTCGCTATAGATCCAAGGTTCCATCCAAAACTTAATCTCCTTACCACTAGCAACTACGCCACGTATCATATTTACAAACCTTGTACCATTAATCTTCAACCGGTAGCCAAACGTAACAATCTTATTCCACGTACCGGAAATGCTTTTATTACAAGGAAAAGCATACCATCTTCTCACCGCGTCCACAACCTTTCTCCATAATGCTTTCTTTTCAATCCTATACCTCCACAGCCATTTAAGCAATAATGCACTGTTATTTTCGCCAAACTTATGAAGACCCAACCCCCCTTCTTGCTTAGATTTCGTGATTTTCTTCCATGCCACCCAATGAAACTTTATGTATCTCGTCACCCCCCCCACCAAAAAAAAAAGAAAGCGTTTTATAATAGTCTCAATTTTATTCAACCGCCACCGGAGCTTTATATAAGGAAAAATAATACGTTGGAATACTTTCTAGCACCGATTTTATAACGACCACTCTCCATATAAGGAAAAATAATCGATAACACCTTCGCCTTCCAAAAAGAAAGCCGATTCTTAACAACCTCTATCACCGTGTCCCAATTATTAATACGATTCATATTGGCGCCAATTAGAATACCCAAGTACTTAAATGGAGTATCACCCGCCCGACACCCCCAACCTCTCGCCATAAAAGCAACCACATCAAGCGTTTTCCCCACACCAAATAAATAGATTTATTAATATTTATCCGAAGCCCCGAACATAAATGGAAAATACGCAATAACCTTCTCAACGCATTAAAGTTAAAAATAGACCATTCTTCCATGACCATCGCATCATCTGCATAGAGAAGATGAAATAAAATCGGCCCATCCTTTGGAAGTCTCACCCCATTAAAAAAACCATTATCACAAACCTTGAGAACCATACCAGAAAACGCCTCCATGACAATAATAAAGAGAAAAGGAGATAACGGATCCCCTTGACGAATACCTTTTTCACAAGAAAACTCAAACGTAGGTGATCCGTTTACAAGAACCGAAGACTGAGCTGAAGACAAAATACCATAAATCCATCTACACCAAATCTCTGGGAACTTCATTTGTCGCATCACCGAAATTAAAAACTCTCATTTAATTTCTCAAAGTCTATTTTAAACATAAATAATTCTTTCCCCGTCTTTCTACTCCAAGATAGAATCTCATTAATAATTAACGGGCCATCCAAAATAAACTTATCCGTTAAGAACGCAGATTGTGTTTCATGAGTGATGCTTCCCATAACTTTCTTCATGCGGTTCGCTAACACCTTAGAGATCACCTACTAACCACCCCAATGAGATTAATCGGACTATAATCACCTAGCTCCAAAGGTCTTTAACTTTAGGAACCAATGTTTATAAATGACGAGGCAACTCCCCGACTAATGGTCCCATGCTCATAAAACTCCTGAAATATCTTCAAAAAATCTGCACAAAAAAGGGACCAAATTTTTTTATAAACCTGAAATTAAATTCATCCGGACCAGGCGCTTTGTCTCCTCCACATTCAAAAACGGCTTCCTTGATCTCTTTCTCCGAAAAAGGACTAACAAGCTCCACAGAATCCTCTTCCTTCACAACATGTAAGTCGTAACATACCAAGTGAGGTCTCACTTTCATTTCTTCGACAAACTTTTGTTTAAAAAACCAGTGCACTTCTTTTTTAACCTGTTGATGCTCAAAAACCCACACCCCATCCACCACCAATCCAGGAATAGAATTCGTCACCTCCTTTTATTAAACCATACCATGTAACAACCGAGTGTTTTCATCCCTGTCTTTAGCCCATCGAACCCGTGATTTTTGCCGAAGATCTTTCACCTGCAAATCCTCTAACTCTTTTAATTTCTTCTTGGCTTCAACATATATCCATTCCTCCGCTTCCATGAGGTCCCGATCCTCTACAACCCCATCCAACTCACTGATATCTAACTTCACAGCCGCCTCTTCCTCTAGTTCTTCCTTATTCTTTTGGTGCTGCCAATTACCAATGTTTTTCCTCAACACACGAAACTTTTCCATCATCACAAAATCAGCACGTCCCTCTCCATGAAAGGAAACCAACGACTCCTTTACAAGCTCCTCAAAATCCGACCTGCAAAGCCACGAATTAAAAAATGGAAACGGTGTCGCGCCAAAGTTCCGAAAAACCACCCTCAACATCAATGGACTGTGATCAGATTTTTCCCGCGCTAACGCTCTATACTCCGCATTCACCCATCGTTTAGAAGCTCCATGACACAAAAATCTGATCTATTTGACTACATTTATTACCAGAAATGAGCGTGAATTTCCTACCCCTCAAAGAATACTTGTGAAGTCCCACCCTTTCCAACCAATCATTAAATTCATACGACATAGAAGGTGAAAATTTGGAATTCCGTCTCTCACTTCGATCACGAACACAATTGAAATCCCCCCCGACAATCCAATATATATCTTCTTGACCAATCCACCTCTCCAAGTCCGCCCACAAGTTCGTTTATCAACCAATCTTTGAGGGGAATATACATTTACAACTGTGATCACTTTGCCACTATCTCTAACCTTGCCACGAACACCCAAAAATACCGATTCTTCTCCATAGAGACGAACACAAAACGCTTCGGATCCCACAAGGACAACAAACCACCGGACCGTCCCGTAGCACCACCCATTCATACCGAAAGTCGCCATTACCCCAAAACCTTCCTACATCAAACCCTCCAAGGACGCAAATTGCGTCTCTTGAACCATAATAAAACTGATATCATTATTAACCCTCAAACTACGAATTCAATCTTTCTTATCGTCGCAACCCAGTCCACGAATATTAATCGATATCACATCATTTATCACCCGATTGAAAACCTTCCTCAAGAATGACCTTTGCAATAGAAACTTCGAATTGTTCTATGTTAGTCACACCCACCATTGATGCAAACTGAACAGTGTTGGCCACCGTTTTTCTAACTTCAATATTCTCATAATTAATAATTCCTTCCTGATCCAAGTTCTCTAGATCATCAATTAGGACACCCTGTATACCATCATTCTCTCCTCTGTTTCTTTATTCAAATCTAGTGTAAAAAATCCCATTGGGCTCCCTTCTCTAACAATACCTCAACATTCTGGACTGGGCTGACATCACTAAAAATACACCGGTCTATGTAGTATGGGTCGTTATCCTCCCTAAACCTTTTCTTGGGGCGTTCCAAGCCCACAGGAGATTGAGACTTACCCGACCCACCATTTTTTCTAGCCGATTTGTTTCTTTTGAATTTTGAAATCACCGAATTATCCTTCTCCTTTAAATGCTAATTAAAAATTCCATGTATATCATCACTGTTACCAAATTGCATGCTCATCATATTTGGAATGTTGACCTTCCCCCAAAATAGCGACACCTTCCATATTCACATCATCCCTCCATTCGTCCGATCACCGACATCATTTCCGACGTCCACGGAGCTTCATGCGATTTACATCCATCGACCACCTCTTCCATTTCAACAAGGCAATCTAGTATCCAATCCCCCCTCTCTTCCTCCACCAAACCACAAACTTGCCACCTTTCCAAAGAAGCTGAACCTTTTGATTAATGCGTTCCAACGACTTAACCATAATGCCAACCAAAACCACCGGTAAGTCACCATCATCATTATCAATATTCCCCGATTGACACACTTCACCAAAAATCGAACCAATCTCAGTGCAAACCTGCTCACAAAGCAAATTCAATGGGATCCCATATAACTTCAACCATGAAATCCTTTCTGTCTCAAAGCTCTGACCATGCTATAATTCCAAACTTACAAACCATAATTACCAATCCGCCTTCCTATCAAAGAAGTCATCCTTATCCTTACTATCCCAAAACTCCAACATCGCCTGGTAACCTCCGACGTATTTAATGTTAACAAAACGGTCGCACATCGACCTTAACATCTTTCTCCAAGAAGTCATCGTCACAAAATCCTTCACCCTCCCAACAAGGCTGTTGTCAAAACATTCCTTAAAGGCTTGAATCTGGTCATCGATAATCATCTCTGGGACACTACCTTCCACCTCCTTATTGATCAGTGTATCCTTAAAGGACCTTTTATCAACTCCACAGGAACCTATTGGCTCACCCGTCTTACCAGAGTCTATCTTATTGGTGCTATCACTCTTTGGATTCTCTTTACCTTTTTTTGGCGTCCAATGTTATCATAATTCCTTGAAACTGTCTCCCCGTCCACAAACCGAGCAAGAACAATAAACAGCTTAAAAAACTTCCGATCGATACATCACTAAGATCCTTTTCCAACCTTAAAGGATCCCTAACATTCTTGAACGTCATAAAACCAAACCTTTTACCGAGTCTATTATATTTGATGGCCATGTACGTTCCAACGATCTCACCGAACCCTTCAATACCTCTACCAAATCAGTCGAAGAACATCGTTGAGGAAGGTTAGAAACAAAAAACTTCATGTTAACATCCATTGTCCTGTCCATCTATCGCCCCTTACTAGATCTCCGATCAGGCCTTGCCGCACGTCATACCATTGATTAACCGTATAACGATCCCTTCCCGTCATTGTCGGAGAAAAACTTGTATGGTGATATATATCTGTAACTAATTGAGTGAATCAAATATAGCCTCCACGAAAGTCATGTAGATAATTAATTTTTTTTAACAGATGTAGATAATTAATTGAGTGAATTAAATTGAACGACTTATATGGTAAGTCAGTTATTAATTTCTTTGTAGAAAATAATTGAATGAATTTAATATACCCCATAAAAAGTAAAAAATACCTTTCACTATGTAAAAGAAATCAATATTAAAGAATAAAATTATGTACAAAAATGCATAATTAGTTAAGACCATTGATCTTGTGCATGTCGGGCTAGGATTTTATTCTCATTCTTCTCATTTATGTGTTTCTTTACTTTTGATCCTCCCCCTTATATATATATATGTATGTATGTATGAATCATATGCTCAAACAAGCAGTGTAAACTAATATAAAGAATTGAGCCTGCTTCCATTGTGAGCCTAACATAATGTCCTGGCCTATTGCCTTTCTATTCACCTGTAGCAACCATTACAAAAGACGAAGAAAAGGCACGAAAGGCGAAG
>JAUTDX010005360.1:0-34156 GCA_030844895.1 Ambrosia x helenae | reverse complement strand
CTGTATAAGACCGGTCTTGATTACGTTAGAGAGATCACGAGTATACGACTTCAATTGTTCCTTTAACATTTTTGTGTTCTCTTCAATCTAAACAAACAAGAAAATAAACATGTTACAAAATACATACATATAAATTATATTAAAGAAACAACTACTATAGAAATTGACTGTGCTGATGCAGCATGCAAATCAGTATTAAATACCATAGTCAGACCCTTCTTATCATAATCATTTCTCATTACAACTTGACCATCCTGGATGAAAAATAAATCAATACCAAGATCAGAAGTTGGAAATACATGTATGATATTTTACTATATATTATATCGTTACAACTAACATCATCAACAACAGCAGTTGTAAAATTAACAACTATAAACATAATTAGAAGTTAAGTCTACAATCTGTAAGGATAAGGGAATTCAAACAAATTTAGGGAATTCTTACTTATTAACCGAAAACCGTTATCTTAACCTCTAAATATGAAAAGTAGCTCTAGAACATAGAATCTATATGTTTTATAAAAATACATGATAGCAAACTTTGGTGATAAAAAAGAAGTATATAACATACAGCAGCCCGGAATGTTGGAAAGTATGAGCCTCGTTTAACAGTCATGAGTTGCGGATCTCTTCTTAAAAATTCTATCTTCATATGTTCCGACCGCCAGGATAATTTTTTCAACCCTATTCAACTTTATGTAGCATCCTTTCCTATCATTGATCTGTTTCCGGCCATTAACAAATTAGAAAAATTAGGAAAGCTAATACGCCATACTCTGATAAAAAACGAGATCACGGAAGTACAGAATGTCAAGTTAAGATCTTCATGAAGCTCAGGAAAAATAACAATGAGATATGTTGTATTTAACTTAAAAAACTAGAGTTTGAAAATGAAAGACGAGGAGTGTGTGCAAGAGAATTGAAACTTATTTACAATACACACTGACCCTTTTGAAACATCAACAAGATACCCTCCAATTTTTTGAACTCCTTCTGTGTAGACAATGCATCAACAATCAATTGCAAAAACCCTAACCAAAAACAATAGCAACTTTAAAATTAGCAATTTTAAATGAAACAATTTCTAACGAAAGGGATTGATAAAAAAGAAAAGGCATTCCAAACCTCCTGAATTTCTAGCGTAGGCATAGGGGGAAGAAAATCATTTCCAGCAAAAAAACAGATGAATATGAAATCATCTATCAATCTTTCAACATCAGGCACAAATTTCTCTGGAATTTCTGTTATGTTCAAATCCAGCTTTAGATATTCTCTAAGTATCCAAATGTGAAGAAACTGAAATAAAAACATAAGATCAAATGAAACACAAAAAATTAGTGATAGTGCAACAAAGCCACACAATTACATTTAACATATACCTGGTGTGGCTTCTCCATCATTGACTTTTCTTGCCGGCTTCTGAAATGTCAAGGCTGCTAATTTGTTCAGCTGCATCTTCCAATCCTTGGCTCATATCAAACTATGTAAAGCATATGCATGAAAACAAATTTTGTTCAGTACACATAAAAAGGTTACTTTTAAAATCACCCTCCCTCTAAGTTTCACACCTTGGCTTTACTTGTTCGTGTAGCAGCCGTAGGTTCAGCAAGAACATTCTGGTGACACAAAAACATAAATTAGGTTTAAAAAATTAAGCATGAAGTAAGAAATCAATCAACATGAGCACTTTTTTCAGGAAATAAATATGCAACCTCTCGAAGAATCGAAAAATGTATTTCGTGTGTTGCTAGAGCTAGCAGTATAAGAATCTGTATCCTGCACACGTAGAGAGTATAGAATGCAAGGTTAGAACACATTCTTAAGTGAATTTGGTTGGTTTCGACCTAGCTTAATAACTAGACTACGCTTTTTAATCAATCTATAATGATACAAATAACCAATAAATGATATGTGCAATTGACTGCACTTGTCTTACATGTCGTTTGTTATTCCACTAACATGTTTTGAGTAAAAATTCTAAACAAATTTCCTTAAGTTAAGTGGGGGAAAAGGTTTGACCCTTTTAAACCAATTCATCATGTATAAACATGGTCAAACCCATATACAAGTAAATAGGTTGCAAATGAAACATGGTCAAAAATTGCCTTAGGTTATAATAGCATTTACCATAGTTATAAAAGGCACATAGGCTGCTTGAGGCCTAGTTAGGGCGCCAAAAATAAGAAGAAGCTAATATATAACTTTTAGTTATTATATAACATTTAGTATCATCTAATATAATTCATAGAAAAAAGTTTTTAAACATAGTGAAAATTCAAATGTACTTCCAAAACTTAACTTCAAAGTCTGAAATTTCTAAACTCAATAAAAAAATCTAGATGAAAGTTGATTCGATCAATCAGTATTGTGGAAGCTTATATATATTCTGGAGAAGATCTATAATTTTGCATTAAAATAATAATAATAATAACAACAACAACATCGACAACAAAAAGAATAAGTAAGCATTTAGTGCGCCTGGAGAGCTGAAGCGAGCTCATCGGGACTAGAAGTGCAATTAATGAGCCTAAGTGCATGAAGCGAGGGCTTTTATTAACTATGGCATTACAATATACTCTCAATTAATAATACATCCAAGTCTAATAGTTGTCATTGGCATATAATAAAAACTAAGTAGTAATAAGTGGTGTTTTACTTACATGACCATACAAGACATGCCTCGTGTTTGGATCATAACCTTGGCAAGTGCGTTGAAGTCTTATAAACAACATGATTTTGTGTTCTCCCTCTCCTGGGGAACTTGCATCCGACAGAATCACCTATATATAAACAAACAAACAAACAATGAAAAAATGAGCAAGCTAATTAAGATCAACATGAGACATGAGACAAGTTCTTAAATCTGTCAAGATGCGCATTACAAACCCTTAGGGATCGCCATGCAGGGTGGTTTGCAATACGCAGACGAATGTAAGTCTGAAGCTGCTTAGACAACTCATACATGAAACTCTGTACCAGAGAGTTACTACGTTTGGATCCGCAACCTCCGATTCCACTTTGGGGAAAACATCTTTACCTTCAATTTTATATTGTCTTCTTAATCTATCTTCCTCCTCTTCCTATATATATATTATATATATACACACATTCAAGATATATATTTTTTGTCAGTCAAATCCATCTTATTTACTCAAGTGCATGTGTCAATTTTAACAACAATTAATTTGTGAATTAAGAAAAAAAAACGTACAAGGGTTTGACGGTCTTTTGCATCTCGAAACCTTCGAGCTCTTTGCTGATTCATTTTTGGCTCTTGGAGCCACTCCATCTGCATGAACACGCAATTTAAAATTTCAATTTGAAATATATTAATGGATTTTCATCTAAGAAAGAATACATATAATTCTATAGTCGGAAATAATATTAATAGATATATTATTCACATATTAATTAATAATATGATTTACCAATCGCCATATACAGCAACTTTCTTGGTCTCACAAAGTTAAAGATTCTATCTATATAGTCAAATATATGTTAAAAACTTCATCGTAAGTTTCGGGATTGTTCTCCTGTAAAAATATCTGTAAATCATACAAAAATATATATAAATATATCATATGCATGTATATACAAAAAAAGAACACAGTTTGAGAAAAGAAAGAGGAAGACATGCATGCGCATGCACGCATATATATGTTGAATTAATAATATTATATGATAACCTCATCAGCATCATGTTGTGGGTGAAAGCATGAATGGATGATTCCACTCATGTCAATGTAAAGATTATCGAACTCCAAGTCGTTAGGATTCGGCGTACTTCCATCGTACTCCACAGCATTCACAACTATTTTAGGGTACCTGGTAACCAGCCATCTGTAAAACGACCGCACACCCATAGTTTAGCTACTTGTTTGGTTTTCTCTGTAAGGAGCTAGCGAAAAGAATGAGCTAGGTTAATATATATACTTATAAGTTATAAATTTTATTTTGCGGTAGCTAGAACTGGTGATGAGTGGCGATTAAGTTGTGCTAGCTATTGGACTACCAATAAAGCAGGCAGCTGCACGTCGCAGAGCTCGAGATATTGAAAGAGTATGATTACTCTTCGATGTGATCAGAGTCGTCGTCATCATTAATTATGATGTGTATAGTGATAAGTCATACTCATTATCTACACCTCCACTACAGGTCTAAGTATACGAAACGTTTTGCTGGCTAAGAAATAATAATAAATATGTTACGTACTTATATACATTTCATTTATTAAATGCAGTATTAAAACAGTAAGAAGGCGCTAGAAAACAACAAGTATGCGAAGCTAGCTAACACAACAAACTAACCACATAAATTAAAATTTTCAAGCAACACAACCTTAGAAATCTAACATGTTACCAATCATCACTCTTTTTAACTTAAAGACAACATCATTCCTTAACCGTAAGGTAGTGGCGGAGCAACATACACGACAACGGTGTCGGCCGACACCATTCAAATTTTGGTATTATATAGTGGCGAAGCTTGTAGTGGAAGTCACTAGTTTCGGTGGTCGAAAACTTGTTTCGGTAGTCGAAAACCTGTTTCGGTGGTCGAAAACCTGTTTCGGGTGGTCGAAACCCTATATTTCCAAAATTTTCTATACGAATACTATATAATCGGAACTTCTGCGCAAAAATTCGGGGGGGTCGGCCGCCCCTCCCCGACCCAACTAAGTTGCGCCCCTGGTATTATATGTAACGTGTTATAGAAAAAATTCTAGCGACACCATTGTTGACCCAAAATATAAAAAGAGAAAGACTAACATCACTAATCGTCATTATTATGAAGTTGAGAAGTTTAACACTGTGTTAGATATGCAAATCCAAGATTTTAGCAACCGCTAACAAGATAACCACCGATGTGCTAATGTGTATGAGTGCCTTAAGTCCGGATCATAATTTTAGTGCATTGATGTTCCAAAGATATTACGGTTGGCGGAGATGTATTCGTATGATTTTAATTGTGAAGAAAGAGATGATCTAATCTTGCAAAAATGATGGTGGAAACAAAGAAACATGTTGGATATCTGTTGGTCTATCGTTTATTGAAATTAGCATTAGTTATACTGGTTGCAACGACAAGTGTTAAGATATGTTTTTCTTCTATGAAGCATGTGAAGACGGATTTGCGTATTCGGATGGGTGATGATTATTTGAATGATGCTTACATTTGTTATAATGATGATCAGATGGCACGGCAGTGGATTCCGGCCGGTAGCCCATGGGACAGGTTACTTGGCGACTGCAACGCGCCGTCCCATCGGCCGTTGGCGATAGAATTCCTATCCACCTTTCGCCTTCGGCCACGAAAGGCTGGTGACGATCCTCAGCGCAGTCCGCCGGAGGTCCAATTTTCTGTTCTCGGCATTGAGTATACTTATTCTTTGGATGCGTGGGCTACGCACACCCAGTAGTACACTGAGGATGAGCTTGCAGAGGTATTATTATTTACTATTTATTATTATTTTTTGTTCTTATTCTTAATGTTAATGTTAATGTTAATGTTAATGATAATGCTCAGGATGTCTACACCACAGCTGTCACTACTGTTGCTGATGATGTGTTGTATGTGTGGTGGCCCACCATCGGTGGTCCAGAGTTCGGGAGCCCGGACCAGAAGTATTATTATTATTATCGTTATTATTATTATTGTTATTATAATTATTATTATCCTGTGCAGGGAGAGGTGTGACAGGGCCAACAACATTCGTCACCCCGTGATTCGTTACATTCATCGTTGCATTACCTATTCCCTCACGGCACGGTGCAATAGCAACGAGCGGGTGACAAAGACGGATCTGTTCTACTTGTACTGCATTATCACCGCCACGCCGTGTGCCCTGCATCGGTGCATGGTCGAGTACTTTGCCTCCTTTGCCATTAAGTAGAAGAAGGGAGGCATCACATGCGGGGGATAATCAGCAGGATCGCCGAACGTTGTAATGCCGAGCGATATTTTCATTATGTTGATCGGCGTCTGCCGCCGCCACTACTGCCCATGTATTATTATTATTATTATTATTATTATTATTATTATTATTATTATTATTATTATTATTATTATTATTAGAGTACAGATCTTGTACAAAGTGTTTTTTTGGTAAGAACTGTGAGAATCAAAGGGGGGTATTTTTCTTTTTTTCGAATTTTTTTTACCATACTGTTAAACATGTATTATAGTATTCAAAACTAAAAAAAAAAATTTGGTGTAGAGTAATTACGTGTAGAGTAATTACATAATTACTCTAGTGTAAACTAATGTATTTACTTTAATGACGTAATTACACTAAAAAAATATATATTTTTTTTGTATTATTCACCTAGAAAATATGTTTAAGCACATGGGAAAAAAATTCTAAAAAAAAATAATTTTTTTTACCTCCTTTGATTCTCACAGTTCTTACAAAAAAACACTTTGTATTTGATCTTTCCTTATTATTATTATTATTACTGTTTATGTTTATGTTTATTTCTTTCAAACCATTAGCTCAGCCTATGATGCATAATATGGGTTGTGCGGGGAAGACGAGACGAAGGATAGACCACCCATCTACTTTCTGATTGATTCGGAGGGTGAGCCGTTTGTACCGGAGTTGTGGTACATCATGGCCTTGCAGGTGGTGCAGCTGTTATCCATTATCATCATCATTATTATTATTATTATGATCATCATCATTATTTATTGTTATCCATTGCAGGTGGTGCAGTTGAGGTTGGGCTGGCTTATGTGGCTGAGGGGCAGGGGGCGGCGATGAGAGGGAGGTCGAGATGGCTGATCCGGAGCCTGATGCCGTGCAGGTTCCGCCGCGCGTTTATCACTCCATCAGTTGCCTCCTGATGTTAGGGAGGATATACATGCATCCTCGTGTCGCACCGATTTTAGGGCCCAGCACGCAGCAGACCCACACGTCCACACCTCAGGCCGGTACGTCCTCGCAGCAGGCCGGTACGTCCTCGCAGCAGGCCGGTACGTCCTCGCAGCAGGCCGGGACGTCCTCGCAGCAGCCGCCGACTAATGATTCTAAGATATTGTAGTTTTATCTTTCTTATCATATTTTGTAAACGTTTATGACTACGCTACTTTGTATTTACTTGTTTGTTTTTATTATATTATCAGTGTTTATTTGTATTTGTTTGTTTATATATAAGCTTGTGTTGACGCTTACACGATTATCAAGACGGCAAAGGTAACAAAAAAAATAATTTTTATAGTAATAAAAAAGAGAGAATTACACAGATTGTCCTTTAGTTATATCTAAAATTGCATCCTATGTCCTTTTTTTCGAATTTTTGACTCCTTATGTCCTTTGTTTTATACAGTTGTTACATCCTATGTCCTTTAAGCCAAACCAAGTTGGAAAACTCGGTTAAGTAGCTCACGTGCCCCTCACGTGAGGGGCAAATCTGTCAATTCACCCTCGTATAAAGGACATAGGGTGTAACAAGTGTAACTAAAGGACATAGGATGCAATTTCATGTATAACTAAAGGACAATCTGTGTAATTCTCTCTAATAATAATAATAATAAATGTATCGACCAATAAAAAGGTATAAACCCGTGATATGACCGGAGTCCTATCGGAGTATGGATCAGAGGTGAACGGAAAACAGTCGAAGCTCCGGTCATGATCTCATCCGACTCACCCTTATCTTCTGTTTACAACAGAATCAACACACACATATCACGCATCGTTATGGATGTGTGGGTTATTATCGGAACAGGGCTCGGCCTGACTATAGAGATTAACCGGTATTACTAAGACCCGATGACAGTCACCATAGCCGGTGACTGTCCAGTTTCCTTTATGATATTCACTCGAACAGGTTTTCAGGTTGGATTATGATGGGTTATTATCGGGTTATGGTGGGTTTTAGGGATTCCAAACAGAAACAGAAGAAGATGATGGTGACTGATTAACGAGGAGCAGGGTGGCGTTATTTACCAGAGAGGAGGCGGCGGCGGCGGTGGCGCCGGAGGTGGAGGTGGCGGCCGGTGATGGTGATCAGGAAGAAGCTCTCTTATGTGTGAATGATTTATGTGTGAGTGCAGAGAGATAAGCGAGAGATAAGAAAGGAGGGTTTTTATAGGTGAAAATAATTAGAGGGTGTTTGGCAATAGTGATAACAACCGGAACGGCGGAACTCGGGTGTTTGGTACCGGGTATAAGACTGCACCAAGGGTGTTTGGTGCTGAATTATTATTATTATTATTATTATTATTATTATTATTATTATTATTATTATTATTATTAGAGAAATTACACAGATTGTCCTTTAGTTATACATGAAATTGCATCCTATGTCCTTTAGTTACACTTGTTACACCCTATGTCCTTTATACGAGGGTGAATTGACAGATTTGCCCCTCACGTGAGGGGCACGTGAGCTACTTAACCGAGTTTTCTAACTTGGTTTGGCTTAAAGGACATAGGATGTAATAACTGTATAAAACAAAGGACATAAGGAGTCAAAAATTCGAAAAAAGGACATAGGATGCAATTTTAGGTATAACTATAGGACAATCTGTGTAATTCTCTCAATAAAAAATTAACATTTTATACAAATAACCAAAATTTGGTAATCAAAATTAACAAATATAACATAACATACTTAGTAAAAAACAACATTTTATAATAAATAAAAAAAACACGTTTATCGGGACGAACTTTGCAAAACAACACGTTTTTCTAATTATAGTTACATAGAAAACAACATTTTAAAAAATTTTACATAAAAATAAAAAATTGCATATATTTTTTTATTTTTTTTATAAAAAATAATATTACACATTGTACTCACCCATCCATCTCACCCAAATTGAAGTTCAAAATAATCAGATCTTAAATACGGCCCGTATAGACCTTTACCGGCCCGCCGTATTGAAGCTCACAATCATTAGTTGTCACTTGTCAGGACTGAAACTCGTACCTCATTTTTATATTTGTATACGAGCCGTAGAGGCCCTTACTGGCTGTAATTTGTGCTCTACGGCCCGTAAGGGTCTTTACGGGCCGTATAGGATTTTCTGAATAAAATTTTTCATTGTGTGAATATTTAAAGACTTGCATTGCAGACCCAAAAGTAGACATATCAACAAGGAACAAGGATGTCATTCTAGTACAGTAGTACGTTAGTTACCACATAACTTAATACTCCACACATTAAGGACCCAAAAATAAAGTACAATACGTTTTCAAGCAAACCATACATGTTACACCAACTCAAAACGGTCCTCAGTTGGATCTTCGCCAACTACCAATGTTGGCATTCCTACGATCATGCCCCGACTGTGGTCCACCCCATCTATCAATAGTGTGATGACCACTCGAGCTAGAGTCTGTTGACTTCACTGACCAGAATTTACCATTTGAACTGCTGCTGGTTCTTGCAGGATGATTGGTAGACCCATAGTAACCACTCGCATTCCCCCGTGAGGTACCTCTCCCATGAATATTCTCCCACCGAGACGGACCTCTAGTTTGATCATTCAGGGTCCTTGTTGCATCTTGATATGAACCACTACCAGAACCATGAGGGGAGTATTGAACTTTACCCCGACCCCTTGGGTTCCAGCCACTTCCTGCCCCTCTAATTACATCATTGGGGCAGGAATTTCTAAAACTGGCACTAGGATTTCGGTTAGATCCTTCAGTTCGGTTGTGAGATCTGTAAACCAAATTAAATTTGGAACATATGTGAACACGAAAAGGCATTGATTGAACGAAAATATGCTGCCATAAAAGTTCAACGAAAAAACCTGTTGTTTCGGTTGTTGTTGTAACCATAAATATCATGCCATAGCTGCCTCTCTTCAATATCGGCCTCGCTCACATCCTATTAACAAAAAGATCATTATAGAACACTAATTAGTTGTATATTCATGACACTTTTAAATAGATCAAAAGATGAGTCATTCACAGGATGACATGATTGTAAAGTATATTCATGAAATGAGATCCTCGATATTCAATTTTTTGACACGCAAGCAAAAACAACTGAAGATAGCATACCGTTTCAGGGATGGTTGACCCGGCGAGTACACAGGGAATATGCGCATACAAGCATGGTAACTCATAAGAAACACGTCTGCGGAATGGATATAAACATAAAAAAGAAGGAACGATTATATTTTAAATGATGAAACTGATGATGCCATGAAGCGTTTTCTTACAATACATCAGGATCTTTGACAGACTCTAGTTTAGGTCGGACAAAGCCATTTATGTCACCACTAAAATAGAAACAAGAAGAAAAACATAAACATTAGAAAGAAATAATCATAATCATATGAACTTAATTTCAATACCAAAAACATTACAACCTTAAGCCTGAATCAATCTTGATTGAGTTACCCTGCTTAATAAGGCCCAAATCATTGAAAGAAGAGACGATTCGCGAAGCAAATTGTTCAGATGAATGTACAAATAACTGATCAAGAGTTTCTGAGTTCCTTTCAGCTTCCTCCACCTGAATATAAACATGTTAATATGATGTCAGTTTAACGGTTAGATTTTATGACTATGAAGATCATTCGGTCTTACACTAAGTTCCTTCTCGATCTTCTTTGTTGCAGAAAGAAGGCGAACCTCATCAATAAAAGGAAGCTTGCAGATACCCTTTAAAAATGGATTAACAAACACAATAAGCATTACAGGAACACAGGCAAAGACAACATCGATCCCCAAAGGGAGCCATGGTTTCTTTCAGGTTTGAACAAACAATGTATTAAAATTAATAATAATCAGTCGCGAACCTGCCAAAGAAATCTTTTTCCATCTGTATCTGTGTTGAAATCTGAGTATAAATGATGGAAAAAAAAACTTGAATATAGTGCTTTACAATAAAAAAAAGTATTGAACTTGATACGGCATTGTGTATTTGCATGTATATGTTAATCTATTATTATTATTATTATTAACATAACAAGTTACTATATAGGTGCCATGTTCAGTACACTTTGGTTCAAAGGACAGCCATAAGCAATTCCCAGTGCCAGTTTACGCATTAACATACTAACAATACGCGACAACTTTAATACATTGTGTAGTTAAGCTTAAAACAATATATCAACCATGTATCATCAGATTACCAGATGGATAGAAATCAAGAATACTTGATTCTTCATCAGTCATGAGAGATTGATACGGCAATGGAAGTGCATGTGCGCTACATGAACATATTAGTAAAGACGGTAATCAAATATATATGCAAGTTAGCAGTAATGTTTTGTTTCCTCAAAGAAGTGATCCAAGAGCTGACCTTGTAGGGGGGAGCACCGCCATGAGCTGATCAAATGGCTTAAATGGAAATCCTTTACTGAATACCAACTTTGTGCTAGAAAGACCTTTTAAATCTGAGGCAAAGGGCCCGTAGTGGTACGGATAATACCAAGTCCATGAAGGTACATCTGAGAAGTAATACAGAAGAACCCAACACAGCCCTTGTGTGTAATTTTCAACCTACAATATAAAAACCAAAAGGCAATATGATTACAAACACAAACATAACATATATTCATTTCCATCCATAGTTTCTGCATATTGCTTTTAGAAAACGACGAAAACACTGATTGTTCGTTGTTAAATGCCTTTGATACACATACCAAGTTCTTCCTCATTTTCTCCACATCCCCTTCAGTTTCAACAGAAAACTTGCATTTGTAGTACCGTTGCCTCCATCCAGGAGAACCGAATTTTACCTAACAAGATTTTGTTTAAACAAGAACCAATATCAGTAATCTAGAATCTGCAAAAATGGGCATGATTGAAAGATGGACCAATACCATGTCTGTAACAAGACCATTCTTGAAAACATCTGATACCTCACGAGTATACGACTTCAATTGGTGCTTTAACATTTTGGTGTTTTCAACAACCTAAGCAAACAAGAAATATTCACGTTTTAGAGTCAAAAATATGGTATAGAGAAAAAACTGCAAAAATAATCAAGAAATAAAGCAGTGCCCAATAACATAATATATATATATGATTGGGTGATCTGCTGATGCATCGCAAATCAACATTAAATACCGCATCTGGACCCTTTGTACATCCCAATACAGGAAATAAGTCGTCTTCTTCTTGACCTTCCTGAATGAAAAATTATTCAATACCAAAATCAGAAGGTAGGAATATGATAATATGTTTTACAAGATAATGTCTTATATAAACGTCAACAAGGTAATTCAAAAGTTAACACTTCCGACTTAGTTTAAGTCCACTCTTCAACTGTATGGGATTCAAATATTTTTTAAATGAAAATATCACTAATCAAATGCTTATCAACAGAAAAAAATTATCTTAATCTCCAAAACATACAGCAGCTTGGATGTCGGAAAGCATGCGTCTCAATTTGCTGTCATGGATGGCCGATCTCTTCTTGAAGATTTTATCCTCATATGCACCAACAGCAAGGATGAACTTTTCAACCCTTTTCAGTTTTATGTATCCCTTCCTATCATTGATCTGCTTCCATTCACAAAGTTAGTAAAATTTAAAGAAGCTAACACTAGATACTCTGATTCAACAGAATGTCCAGTTAAGATTTTATGAAGCTCAGGAAACATAATGCACAAATATATGACATTTATTTACAATCCACTAACCTTTTGAACATCAACAAGATACCCCCCGAGATTCTTAAACTCCTCCGTGTATACATGCATCAACAGATCTATGGCACCCTGACAATATATGAAAAATAGAAGTTAGCAACTTCATATATTTAATGCAACAACCGTGCGCATCTTTATTTATTTCTGTCATCACAATTTCATCGGAAGGGATTGGTAGAATTAAAGATATTCAAACCTCGTGAATTTCTAATGTAGGCATATGGGGAAGAAAATCATTTCCAGCAAAAAAACATATGAATACAAAATCATCTATCAATCTTTCAACATCAGGTACAAACTTCTCAGCTGGCATTTCTGTGATTTTCAAATCCAGCTTCAGATATTCTCTGAGTATCCAAACATGGAGAAACTGAAATATAACATACGATCAAATGAACACGAAAATTTAGTGCAAGCGAGTACAGCCACACAATTACATTCAACATTACCTGGTATGGCTTCTTCGTTAATGGCTTTTTCTTGCTATCTTCTGAAATATGAAGGCTGTTAAGTTGCTCAGCTGTATGTTCCAATCCTCGGCTCAAATCAAACTATGTAAATCATATACATGAAAACAAATTTTGTTCAATAACACAGAAAGAAAAGCTCCTTTTAAAATAACCCTCTTGAGTTTCATACCCTGGCTTTACTTGTCTGTGTAGCAGCACTAGGTTCAGCAAGAACATTCTGATGACACCAGAACATAAATTAGGTTTTAAATTAAGCATGATGTAAGAAGTTTACCAGCATGAGCAATTTTTCAGGACATAAAAATGTAACCTCTCGCAGAATCGAAAAATGTATTTCATGAGTTGCTAGAGCTAGCATTATAAGATCTGCATCCTGCAATATAGAATATATAATGAAAGATTAGAACTTAGAACATATTCTAAAGTGAGTTTGGTTGGTAGTTCAACCTTAATTAAACACTGCATTTTTTAACCAATCTAGAATGATATAAATAACCAAGAAAAGATAGGTGCAATTAATTTACACTTATAGTTTACATGCCGTAAAGAATAATATAGTACGATAGGTTAGTTGCACCTATCATTTCGCTTACTATAAATTGTCTGATAAATGTCATCAAAACGACTGCATTAAGTTATTCGACTAAACATGTAAAAAAGTTAAGACTTAGATGGTAAGTTGTATGCATTTGAACATGATGTGAGTGAATTCCAGCATGATTTCCTTCATGTTCACCAGGTAAAAATAGTTTGACCCTTTCAAACCCATTAGTAATAAGTTGTGGTTTCGCTTACCAGACCATACAAGACATGGCTTGTATTTGGATCATAACCATCACAAGAGCGTTGGCACCGTATAAATGACATGATTTTGTGTTCTCCCTCTCCTGGAGAACTGGCGTCCGAAAGAATCACCTACAGACAATCGAACATATATAAATGAAAACAAGAGCAAGCTAGCTTAATGTTTTACTCAAAACAAATTAATTCCTTTAATCTGTCAAGATGATGCAGATGACAAACCTTCAGAGATCTCCATGCAGGATGACGTGCAACACGCCGACGAATATACGCCTGAAGTTGCTTAGATAACTCATACATGAACTCCGTACCAGGAGTTATTACGTTAGAATCCGCAACTTCAGATTCCACTTTTGGGAAAACTTGTTTACCTTCAATCTCATATTGCTTTCTTAATCTATTTTCTTCATCTTCCTGTATACATTGTGTTCCAATTAGATATATATTTTATTCAAGTAAAATGTAGCATACGGTAATAATTTGACATCAGCCAATCCCCAATCCAATAATACCATCAACAGATTCTCTTAATATTTATTAGACTATGGATATATATTTATTACGTTACAATCCACATTTGATTGTTAAAATGAGTTATCAATGGTAATATTTTCCAAAGTTTGTTAATTTCATTATTTTTTTTAGAAAGTATGGAACTTTGGGAACGTATTATACTGACACGTGGATAAAAAACGTACAAGGGTCTGACGGTCTTTTGCACTTCGAAATCTTCTACTTCTTTGCTGGTTCATTTTTGCCCTTGGTGCGACTCCATCTGTATAAACATATATATTTCATTCCAGTAACTACATACATATAACTAAATCATTATATGTATATAGTAAAAAGAAATGGAGTTACCAATGGCCATATACAACAGCTTTTTGGGTCTAACAATATTAAAGATTCTATCTATATAGTCAAATATATTGTTAAAAACTTCATCGTATGTCACGGGACTATTCTCCTGTAAAAAATATAGAGATGCAAATAACACAGTTTCAGAAAAGAAAGAAGACAAACTAGTGACATATATATTTATGTGCATGTTGAACATAATATATATAATAAGTAACCTGATCATCATGATCTTGTTCTGGGTGAAAGCATGGGTGGATGATTCCGTTCATGTCAAGGTAAAGATTATGAAAGTCGATGCCATTAGGATTTCCATCGAACTCTTCTGTGTTCTCCACGGCATTCACGACGATTTTAGGGTACCTCTTAGCTACCCATCTATAAAACGAGGGAACACCCATATTAATTATACTGTCAAGAAATTAAACTACGTTAGTTTTTTGGGTTTCTCTGTAACCGTATGTATTTATGTGGAGTGGAAAGGAGGAAGTTATTATTATTGCTATGAATCTATGACATTTAAGCGGCGGTTTGAGGTGATGGGTGGCGGTTGTGCGTTTGGTTTTCCAAAGCATGCAGCACGGCAATAGCAGAGCTCTCTAGAGTCTACTTTTTTTTTTCTTTTTTGGGGGGAGCAGTACAGCACGTTTCAAGTATGATTACATTTAATTGGTAGTGAGACGAGGAGCCACCTGAATTATTTTCTGTCTAACGGGTCATTTTGATGTTGTATGGTGTGGGTGTTCTTGATGTTGTGTTGATTTGAATTGTGTTTTCACTACCGTCGTATGATGGTTTATATAGTAAAAAACCCAACCGTAATTGTATGTAAAATTAAAGGTAATCTGACGGTTAGATGAGACCGATTTTAATGGAAATAAATATTTTTGACCGTGTTGGGTGCAGACGGTTATGAGAATTTAAATCGTGCAGACAGTTTAGTGATGAATTTAATAAAACCGTGTGAATTTAAAAAAAATTTATATTTGTATTTAAATGAAAAAAAAATCAGTGGAGTGTTGCCTCCAAAAAACTGTTTCAGTGAAGAAAATCAGTGAAGTGATGTGGCAGTATATCATTGGATAAAATCAGTTAAGTGAAAAGAATTCCCTACAAGCGCCTCTTCCCCCCCTTAACATTCACCGCTTACATTTGAAAGTATATTTTGGTTTTTTAAGGGGAAAGGAGCGCACGTAGCTTGTTTTTTTCACTTAACTGATTTTAACTAATGATGCACTGTCACATCACTTCACTGATTTACTTCACTGAAACATTTTTTTTAGGCAACACTCCACTGATTTTTTTATTTAGTATTTTATTTAAATTCAAAAAATAACCGTTTTTTTTTTATTTTCAAACGGTAATTAATTTTACAACCGTTACATCTAACGGTTACATTTTTTTACACCTATAAAAACCACATAACTTCTAATACCAAAATCACACCAAAACCGGGACTTTCTTTAAACATTTTTTTATGGTTTTAGCTAAGATGGGTTGATTTGATAGCAAGTTACCTCGAATAATTTAAGTAGCTTTTGATCTTGAGTTTTCTGAACCAGGTTGAAAAGGTAACACCTTTATGACGAACCGATAATTGTAATCGATTAAAAATTGTATCTACATATATTGTACATTTTTAAACATTTGTATGTATTTGTTTTGCCACGTCACTAAAAACATATTTACTTACTTTATATGCATGCAATATCTACACATATTATACATTTTAAACATGTGTAGGTATTTGCTGTGTCACTTCATTTAAAAAAAATAAATAAATACATTTTTTTTATTTGCTTAGTTTATCTACATATTTAGTTAAGATTATTATGTGTTGGTAAATATAATAATTTACCTACACATATATTAGTCGTTTACGTATGTGTAGATAATTTATCTACACATAAATTTTTTTTGTCACATGTGTAGGTAGGTTATCCTTTAATTGTTGTCAATTTTGGGGGGGGGGGGGGGGGGGAATTTCCCACCAACACGAAAGTGTAGCTAAAAAGTATTACCAACACATATTAAGTGTTAGTTATTATTAAAAACAAATCTTCAACAATTACCTACACATGTACAAAAATGTGTAGATATTTAGCCACACATTTACATGTGTAAGTAAATTAAGTGTGGGTAAACAACCCAAATTCTTATAGTGCCTACACCACACCTTAACAGTTAAACATCCCACCATCACCATCGTAACACCACCACAATCAGCTTCAAATCTCATCACTGCCTACAACCAGATCTATCCACCAAACCAACATACTCCAATCCATAAACAAAAGCCGGTGTAAGATGATGGATCCCGGAGTTCAACAATGTGGCCGACTCCCTGAGTTTTGAGTTCAGATCGATGGCATAAGGGGGTCGATAGCTTGAGCTTGATGGAGGTGGTGGCAGCTCGGTTTGAGCCGGAGATAGTGACGGTCGTATGGTGTGAGGAAAGAGAAAGAGAAAAAAAAAGAGGGGGCAGAGGGAGGTGATAGGTGGGGTGGTGGTGTTGGGGAAGAGATAAGGAAGGAATGGTGACCTAGGTAAAGTGAAAGAAAGAAAGAAAGACAGACATACAAATAAAGGGTGAGAGTTTCTTTAAGGTGAGAGAAAGAGAGAGGGGGAGGAGGAAGAAGATGAGTTGGGTAGGAGTGGAGCCCAATTGAATTTATTATTTTTTATTTTTTATATTCTTTTGTTTTTTATTCAAGGGAGAACATGTAATTTTACACTTATTTAACGAAAAATTTAATGACGTTAGCTACCCGGGACCACACGAGTGTAAATTTGTTAAACTTAAGTATCAATTGTGTAATTAGTGAAGCCTTAGGACCAAGACTGCAATATATGTAAAGCATAGGGACCAACCATGCGATTCTCTCTAACATAAACATTTTACACTTCTAACCCTAAATATGTCATGTAAAACAAAAGTGTTCAAACGATTTCGTGTGTCCATTGCGTCTAAGCTTTAGCCTTTTAAACAAGTATGAGACCCTCACCCAGAACCAATAAGAACATAACACGTGTCTTAACTAGGGGTGCAAATGAGCTGAGCATCTCGCGAGCTACTTGAGCTTGGCTCGGTAAAAAGCTTGAAACGAGCCGAGCCTTATCGAGTCCGAGTTGAGCTTAAGCTTAAAACAAAACTCATTTATTAATTGAGCCCGAGCCACACATATGAAGCTCGTCAGGCTCGTCAATTCTTAGTGTAATATTAGTTTTATTAATCTTTAATAGTATTTACTCCTCATTTAAGCTTATTTTCTAAACGAGCCCAAGTCGAGCTTTATTTATTGAGCTCCAAGCCTATTATTTATATTATTTTATTAATATATTAACTAATAGATAGTAAACAAGCTGAACTCGAATTTAAGAAACTTCTAATGAGCCGAGCTCTAGCTCTCATAAAATTTTCGAGCTCGAGCCTGATCGAGTTCGGGCTCGGCTCGTTTATACCCCTAGTCTTAATCGTCTACCTAGCCTCCCAACTATTGAACACGTCTCAAGGTAGAAATCTCCGCTTAAATGGCTAATGTCAGAGCTAAAACGACCAATGTCAGACTTAGGGCTAAGCATTAAGCATAGACTCTTTATTTGGCTAAACGACTTGGAACATATCTTTTTTTTTTTTGAACGGTCAACAAATTGGAATCACTCACGGAACACTGGAGTATCATCGTGTCACCAATGTTGCCACGGATCATATTCCACCACCAAGTCACCAATTCAGGAGGAAACTCATAATTATGAGAAAACCCTCATTGTGAGATTCGAACCCAGGACCTTATGGTCCCTAAGTCTTATCTTACCACCAAAATGCCGCTGGGCTATAATGCCTTTGGCGGCTTGGAACATATTATTTGGCTGCTTGAGTTTGGTTGTAATCGGCTTAGACGTTTCTAACTTTAGGCGTCTAAAGTTAGAAGTTTAAAGAAAATTACTGCATAGTTGTGTTTTGTTAAATGTTTAGATATATAATAAAAAAAATTTAAATATTTAGTGAGTTAAATCTCATCGTTATATAGATTCAAACAAGGATGCAAATATGTTGATAATATTATGGCTTTTGGATCTTGGAGAAAAGCGAAAAACTTCAAATCTATGAACATTCTAGATAATATGTAACGCACACTCGTATTTTGTTATTCATAGTCTTTGGGAATATGATTAAAAGTTTTACTTATAACTACCTTATAAATATAACAAGACACTAACTACAAAGTTGAATGAATTTGTTTCTTACAATCATCCAACAATTACGGTGGGAATTAAATTTCTTAATTCTTATCTTATCTATACCATCATGGTTAGCAAAATCCTTGATTTTAAGCGGTTCAGAATGTCTAAGTATGCTGAACGAAGGAGAGTTTGTTTGGTGTAAGTGGATTCCTATTAAATGTAACATCTTTATGTGGTGGGCTGAGCGTGATCGCTTACCCACGAGGGTCGTGCTTAGAAAGAGAAACATACTTTTAGACAATACGGAGTGTTGTTACTGTGGAGATCAGGAAGAAAGTGTTGCGCATCTGTTTACAGCTTGTCACACTGCGGCGGGTGTGTGGCAGGCTTTATCGAATTGGTGTCAAATCCCACAAATCTTTGCTTTTTCTATTCACGATCTTTTGGACATTCATAAGTTCGCCGGAGTTTCCAGGATTAAAGCTGAAGTCATTAGAGGATTGATTATTGTGGCGTGTTGGGAGATTTGGAAATCTAGGAATGATTGGATTTTTTTCTCAACGCGATGTAAATGTGGCGGACATAGTTGCGGATGTGAAGGCTATTGGTTTTTTGTGGTTCAAACATAGGTACAAAGGTAGAAGTGTCGATTGGAAAAATTGATGTGCTCTTAACTTTATGTAATTGGTTGTTTGTTGGCTTCCTGTTTTGCCTTTAAACAGGTTGTTGGTGTGTTGTGTGAATGAAATTGATCTTAAAGAAAAAAAAAAGAATATCTAAGTATCTCAAGAGATTAAAGATGCGTAGATTATGGAACATTATTGTGATGGTTTTAAATTGTTAATAGGTGAAACTAGAAATTTGGGTGTTGATGAATCATGGACATCATGAAATTGAATTGGGGTTTCATCTTGATGGACACGTAGTAAACAAATGATAATTGTGAAACCTTGCCCGCCAAGTGTATGACAACTTAGATAGTGTCAAATCATGTTATAGCTTGACATGAATTAACGGGTCAATAATAACCGAGGTTTGTTTGAATCATTGAAGGATCGTTAGGAATCTAAATCAAAATCGAGTAGTTATCAAAGTGACCGGTTATCGGCGAGGCTCCTTTGTCTAAAATGATGGGCATGCATTACTTGATAAGTCGGGTGCGAATTGGGCTGTTTGGGGTTGCGATTTGCAACAAAAAGAAGGCATTTTTGCCCTTAGGAACCGTAACCTACGACCTAGGACTGTAGGTTACGGTCCAAACTTCCGGCCCCCTTTGAAGTTCCACCACCGTAACCTACGGCCAGATCCACCAAAAACAACAACAGTAGCCGTGGGTGGCTGCTGTAAGCTACGACTGAGGAGCCGTAGCTTACAGCGGGGTTCATAACCCAAACCAAACCTTGTTTTGTGCATTTTTAACATTCTACCTTCTTTCGGTTGGGCTGAATGTGTTATTTTAAAGAATGTTGGTAGTTAACGTTATTTGTTGTTTTGTTGATATTCATCTTCTTTGTGCTGCACTTTTGTTAAAATCCCTTGATTTTGATGAGGTTGAAAGATATGTCGTTTAGGGGTAAAATGCCCGTTTTATGGCAGTTAGAGTTGCAAATATGTGGAAAACATGTTGCTAGGTTGTTCTTGATTCTTTTAGCGTAATTGCTTGATTGACAATTTTCTGCTTCACGTGGTTGTGGTTAAGGTTGGTGATTACAATGATTGAACTGATCTGAGTTAAACATTACTTAAATTCTTGCCTTATTGGGTTGAAGTGAATGTGTTGGTTTAAAGAATGGTGGTAGTTAACCTTTTTTTTTTTTGCTGATCTTCAACATGTTTGTTCTGCAGTTCTATTAATAAATGTTGTGCTGTTAAGTGGCCGGTTAATGTTGGCAGCTAACTTTTTTTTGTTGATCTTCAACATCTTTGTTCTGCACTTTTGTTAATAAGTGTTATCCTGTTAACTGATAAACTGCCAGTTATATGGTAACTAAAGCTGCAAAGTTGTGGAAAACGTGTTGCTTGGTTGTTCTTGAATCTTTTAGCTGACCAGTTTTGCATCTGTTTTTAAAAGGGTTATTTTTTTGTTGTGTTAAGAATTCCTTGTGTGTATTTTGCGACGTTGATTAGGTGTGCATCTCCCATAACTTATTCTTGGTTGTATTGGTTAGGCCGCTTAGGGCGTTAGTTTATTGATCAAGGAAGTGGTAAGCTGTTTGATTGGGCCTTTAGTCTTTTGATTAGAGTAGGGCATGAGACAACTTTTGTGAAGACTAATATGTTTAAACCTTTTGGTGTTTCGTATGAAACAAGATAATTACTACGACCTCTAAACAAACGTATGGCACATGGGATCCAAAAATCCCGTTTTAACGTTTTATTGTCATGTATGCAAACTGCAATGAAAATTGTGCAACACGCGACAATGAATGACACTAGTTATCATTTGTTTTGGTGGTTGAATATCCCTTAATTTTTATAAAGAGTGAACTTTTTCTACAGTTATATATTTTTTGGTTTACAAGACTTGGGTTTGAATGTACAAGTATCAACATAACTTAACTATATGTTTTTTCTTCTAACAGGAGTAAAGACACTTGAATTCGATACAAGAACATCACTTGTGACTATTGAGGGCGTTTTAATCCACAGGTCCTAGTTTCAGAAATTGAAACGGAAACTGGTACGCATGCCGATATTGTAGATGTCCATTGCCACGAGTGTGCGCGGTATGTCGACCGTCACACCCGCAAAAAGGAAGGTAAATTTTTGAATCCCAGTTGAATTCCCTTTACTTTTATATTATAAACCACTATCCCTTATTTTTGTGTAACATATAGGAAACCATGCCAAGATTCTCTCTCCTGTGCCCAACAAACAACCTGATTTTCCACGAGCATTAGAGGTAGCTTCACTTGCTGTTACATAAAATATTGTTTCATTTTGGCAATTTAAGTATTATGAAACAGAATAATGCTATAATTAAATACTTGAAAACAGAGGTGTACAAAAATCCGGGTTAGAAAAAATGACAAATAAGGAAAAAACGGTTTTTGAAAAATCGGGTTGGGCCGACCCGAACTGTTGGGTTGTGTACCAGTTGCCCACCTCAGCATCGTAAACCTATTTAAAAACAATTTTTTTAAATAAAAAATCGATTAGAAAAAAACATCTTGTTTTTGGGAAAAACCGGTTTGTTCAATATTTGAAACCGATGCTAATCAATTTGGATAAGTTCAGATGTTCACTATTTGAAACCGGTTTTTTACCCGAACTGATTTTGAAAAAAACCGATTTGTATGCTTGGTTTTAAAAAGCGTGCCGGGGTGCACCTAGGCATGAGGTGCTTAAGGCGCAAAGGGCATCGCCTCATGTGACTCAAGACGCACGTTGTACACAAGGGGTATGGAGATGGTATGTAGCTGATCACGGTGGGCGCCACTTGTTAAAACAACAAGGATAAGGCATGGAAATGGTATGTATGTCTCTTCGGGTTGGACATATCACCTTCTAAGCTCACCATGAACAAATCGTTAGAAGGGGTCTAGAGACCGGGGTCTCTAGACCACCCTCCGATGCTCAACATTAGTGATTTATCCCAATACTTGTACATAAAAGTAAATATAAAGGAGTAAATGAGAGATAGAAAGTATGAGAGAAGGTGGTGGTTGAAACCCAGAGGTTAGCTAGCAACCGAGGTGGTTTCGGGCTGCTTAACTTGATGGTTGAAAGTTGATTGTTATAGCCCATGTGTCTATGGGATGTTAGTATAACAGCTCGTGAGCTTTGTTAGGGAAGCTCATGAGTTTAGCAGGGAAGCTTAACAGCTTAGTTGTCTGTAATTATAGATAGATTATGAGCTACTGGTGTGATACTTTAGCAGCTCGTAGGCTTCTCTGGGAGCTTAGCATATTAGTTAGTGAGAGAATATTTTTAGAGAGAAGTAAGATGTCGTGGGTTGAGATCAAGACAAATGGGATGGGTTTGAGTAAGGGTGTGACCCCTCTATTTATAGAGGGTGAAACCTCAAACCCTAATGGGCCTTATGGTAATGGACTGGGCTGGTCCATAAAGGTTGGACTCACCTTTATTATTGACCTCGTGGAAGAAAGGTCTTGTGCTAGGGAGCTGAGGAGCTGATGTGTGTAGCTTCTCTACGCCAGCTTATGGCTTCTGGGCTTTCTCACATGAGTCTGATAGTTTCTTGAATATGTTTAAGCGTGGGGGTTTGAGCACACACGTCATCATGCAAGAACATAAAATGCAAGTTAAGAACTGAATTTTCTGATTACTCATTAACCACATAATTTTCTAAACATAATCCTTAACCACAAAATTTTTAATTTACGAACACAGATGAAAAGCTACAATGGTAAGGAAAATGCAATAACAACTCACTTCAATAGCAAAGTACGATAATAACTTAATATTCTAACCCTATAGGAAATTAGTCCACCAAAATTCGAAGCACTTTGAAAGAAAACGTATTTGTGGCACATACAATTCCCTTTTACATATTTGGTATCCGTATCATATTGGTACTCATACCGATTTTACCAATTTAATACCCGTATAGTATTGATACTTGTACTGATTTTACCTACTTAATTATTATGGATGTTTTACACAACTGTGTTATGCGTTTTGGTGTATATTGTGTTTTATTATGTTCATTATGTTTTAGTCTGCTATCCATTGTGTTTTAGTCTAGTATATAAAAGATATTAACGTTTAAAAATTATGGAATAAAACATGAGAGAGAAAAATCCAATTTTGTTTTAAATATTTTTCCTAAAATCAATTAATGCCACATGGCACACTCAAGGGGGAGGACGCCCTCTTTAAGTGCCATGTAGGATAAATGGCTTTGTTTTATTATATAGGTGTATATATATATAGGTATAGATATAGATATAGATGAATGTTGTAAACCGTACGATATATATTGGTACGGTACGGGTATCGCTACTGGTATTTGGGTACGATGTCTGTTTTAGTGCCAGTTTGTTATTTCTTTTTTAGCACTCGTATGGGTGCAAAGTAAGTAAATTCGGTACGAGTATTAACTACAACATTGGTACCAATAGGTAAAACTAATACGAGTATCAGAACTACTGTAATACGAAGTAAAGCGTAAAATCAAATTCATTAGTATACGAAATTTGGTACTAGTACCATTCTTACCCGTACGAGTACCGAAAGTACCAAATACATAAATCAATAAAATTAGGTACCGATACCTATACTAAATACCAAAAACAGGTAAAGGTGCGGGTTTTATACCGAATACCTAAATCAATAAAATTTGTCAACCTCGGTCACATGTGTCACCAACTCACCATCACATATCTCAAATCAAGCAACTCCAAAACCAACAAATGACGATGATCGAATGTCGAATGCCTTTTATTGTGTTCTGACTTTTGTTTATCACCATATGGAGATAAGGAAGTAGATCACATGTTTTTTTCTTATCACCATAAGCACAGGAAACACTACTATTTTGAACTCTGATTTCCCCAATCATATATTCTCATCTCCCAACTTTGAAACACCATCACTACCATGAAATGCTTTTTTATATAAAAATAAAATACAATTTTTAATTAAAAATAAATGAAAAACTTTAAACTAAATAATTACAACACAAATGAAATAAATAATAAAAAAACCCTTCTTCCAACTCCATCGTCGTCTTCTATCCCACCTCCTTCTATCCCACCTCCATCATCTTCTTCCACTCCAAATCAAATTTGTAAAAAACACAAATTAAATTTAAAAAAAAAACATATGTTGATCAAATAAACGGTCATGTTGACCACCAACACCTATTATAATGAAAGAGTGGTTGCTTCAACCTGTAAATGTTATCCGAGACCCACTACCCATGACATTAATCTTGAATTTTATTAACTTCATTACTGCAACATCAATTTCATACTCAACCTCTTGAGACTATAAAAACCTGCACTGTTTGTGCAGAGGACACACCAAATACTCATCTAAAAACAAACATACGTTCGCAACAGAGGCACCTGATTTTGAAGGCAAGTTTGCAAGTTTGGCAGTGCACCACTACTTTTGAGCACCAGTGTACCCTGGGAATAGACTGCAAATCTGTTTAAGGGAATTGTGTCAAACACAAGCCCGGTTCACTTTACTAATCTTCTGTTTATTTTGTTTTCAGTCTCTTTTTTTATAGGGTAGGTTAGTGTTTCTTTCATTTATTAAAACTTGTCAAGTTACATAAAAATAAAAGGTAGATGGGCAACAAGTTGCGCTGTCACCCATTTTTTAATTGCAAACCCTAATCTACCAAATACAAACCCCTACCCCCTGGAGATGAACTATTGTTGTGAATAACCCCGTTGGACCCTAGTCAAGAAACACATAGTTTCTGACGATTGGGAGCCAAAGGTATCAAAGGCCAAGGGGACAAAGACATACTGATTCTCTGCACAAGCTTTCGCGTGCTTATCCACTTTCTTCGAATTCACTAGAAGATTATTAACAAATGCAACTAAATTTTTCACTGAACACATCATGCCATTGCCATATGAATTCAATCACATTAAATTTTACCTTAATAAAAACTTTATGGCTCAACGAATAATGTTGATTATGTTATCCGACATGGTTGTTATAAGAAGTTAAAATGGAAAGAATAGTCACCTTATGAATTGGGCTTTTGTTTTCCTAATTAACCGGAAACATGTAAACGTGGTTGTTGTTCAGGATTTTCCACCATGGTGTGGACAACTGGTTAGTTGAATACGATATTTTATAAAATAATTCAACGAAAAGATGTGAAAATTATAAGATCATCTGAATTGGGGCGTTTTGTATTAAATCCATGGCCCCCACCCAAATGGAACACCGCCCCCTCCAAGTTTTTAGGGGCGTTTTTTTGCCCTCCATCAAATTTTCCATGGCATTAATTTTTTGGATGGGCCAATCATGTTGCATTATTCGGTCTAGAGAGAGAAAGAGTGGTGAGGGGTTTAGAGAGAAAGAGGGCTTGAAATTTTTCACCTAATCACTACACCCTCATTCTAATTTGAATCCCTTAATGGCCCCCACATCCCACGTGTCAATTAATGTCCCATAAGGCGTGAAATTTTCACCTTACCGTTACACATGGTCTAATAAAATTATCCAGAGTATCAAAGTGTACTTTCAACTAGGGTTGCAAACGAACCGAACGAACACGAACAAGGCCTTGTTCGTGTTCGTTTGTTAAGAAAATTATGTGTTCATGAACACTTACCGAACGAGATTTTATGTTCGTGTTCGTTTGTTAAGAAAACATTCATGTTCGTGTTCGTTTGTTCATGAACGCACACGAACACAAACGGACATTAATGAACACAGACAAGTGTTCATGAACATAAAGAAGTATTCATGAACGGAAACAAACACAAACGGGCATATAATAACTTTTGAATAACATCGAATTCACATATATTAAGGCATTAGCTAGATCTATCCAAACTTTTTAATGAGTGCTTCCAAACTTTTTAATGAGTGCTTCTAAATTTTCAATGATTGCTTCCAAACTTTTTAATGAGTGCGTTTAAATTTTGTAAGTGCGTTTAAATTTTGTACAATGAGTGTGTTTAAAAATTTGTTAGTGCGTTTAAAAGTCTCTATTTTCACCAACTTTATCTTCTTCCTCTGCAACTTTTTTTAACCTAATTTTTATGTTTAATCATACTTATTTGAAACAAAATCGAAAGTATTTGACAACTATTACGAGCGTTTATTCATAATTGTAAGTTTTTTCGTATGATAAAATCGATCCAGTGTAAATCTTTGTTTTTATATATTTTTTTCGTTTTCGTTCATTGTAATCGAATGTTTTTTGTTATTTTGATTGTGTAATCATTCAGATTGGTTTAATCGATTTCAATTGTTGAAAAATTTTGTTTCGATTGATTTTTGTTGTTACGATTTGAAAAAAAATTAGACGGTTTTTCATAATTTACCCTTGGTTAGTTTAACCCAAGTATGATTAGGGTTTTTAATCTGCATCCAGCCATCTTGTTAATCTAATAGCTGAGATTGATTCTTACGTTAAGAAGCTTTGTACGTTATCTCTTCCCTTCAATAATAAAGTTATTAATATATATTGTTAACTAAATAAGTATAAACTTTAATAAAAATAATTATAATGATAAATATATTTAAAGGAATTTAATTTACCCTGCTATGAAGAAACATAATAAATAAAGAGAAAGTTTACTGTACAAAGTGTAAGAAGGAGTATCAGCCGTACACGTGGAAGCGGTTACCAGGATTACCTCGTATTTATTTTTCCAGCATTGAGGGTATAATAGACTTTTCTCCTTATGTTTTATTTGTTCTACTAGTATTTCAATTTCAAAAATTAAAAAAATTCAAACCCCAACACTACGATCATTTTATAGTTTTTGATTGAGTATTTGACGAACACGATCCATCAGTTCATACGTACAAATCATAATTGTTTTAATCAGTTCTTTCATTTTTTTGGTACCAGTTTCTATACTTCTTTCTTTTTCTCCAATATTCAAATTTTTGTGTTTGAAGTGATGATCTGAAGAATATCGAAGTGATTTTTTAGAGGGGACAGTTCTTGTCAATGTTTTAAAAACCGGTTTTATACCGGCCGGTTGAACCGGTTTTACCGCTTACCGGTGTCTTGGCCGGCACGAAATAGTACGGTATTTTTGGGGAAAACGGTATAGGATTTGAACCGCCGGTAAATTCCGGTATACCGGTTTATACCGCTATACCGGTACCGGCACAAGGTTAAACTTTGGACTTTATCGACCCGTAGTGAAGGTATAAATAACATGTGTGGTGAGAAAGAGCATGAACCGGTTTCTTAAACACAAAGTGACTTATATATATATTACTTATCTTATGTAATTTTAGTATATTTTGATTATTGGTAACTAAAACTTCTTATTAAAGATTGTAGAAAACGAATATGGTTGTACTTTTGTTGATGAGGATGGCGATGATTATAAATTTTATCTTTTAAGTAATCATAAACTTGATGTATTTAACACTTGAATGACATAAACCTAGTATTCCCTTTCATATAAAAAAAACTTTGTGTGGGTAATTTTGGATTATTTTTTGATAATGGATGCACTTTTGAATTATTTTTTATTATGAAATCGTGTACTATTGGATTACTTTTTTAATTGAAGTTGTATTTTATAGAATTATAGGTTTAAGTAGTCAATCCGGTTGAACCGCCCGATACAACCCGGTTCAACCGGTTTGAACCATTTCTGAGTCAATCCGGTATGGTTAAAAAAACCGGTTTTTAAAACATTGGTTCTTGTACATGCGTTATATTACAATGAAAATAATAATTTTGTTTTAATTTTTTTTTTGTTTTGAAGACTGTTTGAAGTTTTTATGTGGTTATTTTTGTTGTTTTTTTCAGGATGCATTGAAGATATCTTTTCATATGCTTAGTTGCGTTTTAAGTTGGATTTTTACTTACGTTTTAGTAATTTCCATCATGAATGATAGTTGCTTTATTCTGATTAGTAGTTGCGTATTGATTTTTATCATACTGATGATATTTGGTTGTTTTTTGTTTTGTTTTAACAAGTTGCGTTTGAATATGTATGTATTTGCGTTTCATTTTTTGAAGACTATTAAAGTGTTTTTTTTTTGAAGATTATGTTTGTACATATGGTACTTGCGCGTAAGTTGGATTTCTACTTACGTTTTATTAATTCTCCATCATGAATGATAGTTTCTTTATTCAGATTAGTAGTTGCGTATTGATTTTTCTCATACTGATGATATTTGGTTGTTTTTGTTTATTTTCATAAACTTGCGTTTGAATATTTATGTATTTGTGTTTCATTGTTTCATGACATCTCATACAAGTTCATTGAAAAAGAAGGATAAAACAAGCCAAAAAACATAATATTACTAAAAACCTAAATCTATTACATCTGATGGAATTAAAAACTTATAAGCCAAAAAGTTAACATAATATTCATGGACTATCTAGGAGAGAAACTAGTTTCCCTCTCAGACACAACCTCCATCTGCTCAGGGTCAAAATCTTAATCATCAACGTCTCCTTCTTCTTCTTCTTCGTAGTCTGATTCTGGGTCCATACCATACCACAATAGACGGTTTTCTTTTGTTATTCTAGAAACTGAATGTCAGTTGAATGATATTTGTAATTTGCCCGCTTTTTTATTTTTGATCCAATTACTAATATGCCATTATTCATGTTTTCGACAAATTTAATGACACTTGGTTTTTACGATCGTACCCCTCATTAGCCCGTGTCATCCTACGATCCATATTACTTCTTATACTTTTTACGCCAACATTCTTTTGACGTTAGCCGCACGACCCTCACCCATAAATAAAAATCATAATTTCATTCTATAATTGAGAAAATTACATCAATATAGCGGGAGGTGGGCAACAAGCTGCGCCACCACCCCTTTCTAAATGGCAAACTATAATTACTAAAAACGAAACCCTGCCCATTCAAAACCGAGACACTACTATGAATAACTCGCTGGACCCTAGTTAGAAAACGGGTAGCCTCTTGTGCTAGCACCCAAGTGGCATGTATGCGTGTCGATCATCTCACCAGTCGAGCCACACGCAGGCAACAAACTAACACCTTTCTTTTTATACTTTATCTCTTCTGTTCAATTCAATTGAATTCAACCTGTGATCAGTAACGGCCATGTCTACAAAACCCTCGATCGGTCTAGAAACGTTGGCGCCTTAGCTTTTCACATAATCGTATCCAAACTAGGCCCATGTGAAGCAGCAGCAGCAGCATCTCTCAACAAACGCTTTAACGATTGGGCCTCGATGATTCTCTCTGGTCACTCTTCTGTTCTCAAGAACTTGGTCTCTCTTCCCCTATTGATCCTCTCGGCAACCCATGTCCTTCTTTTAAGGTCATTCATTTCTTCACCTTTATTATTAATAATAATAATATTATTATTATTATTAATGCGATTTTAATATTCAATTTTGTACATGGTTGTGATATAATGAATGTTCAGGTTGAAAATCTTTAAGGGTTAGATTGATTTGTTGAGGTTATCCACAAACACCCTTTTGTTATAGGGTTTTGAGTAACTTGTTCGAGCCCTAGTTTTGCATTTGTTACGAATTACACAACAAGTTCATTAATTTCAAAGGGGTAAACGAAAATAACTGTATTTAGAAGTGATTGTTTGGATAATTAGTTGATTGAAGTTTTGGATGATTAGGTAATTTAGGGGTTATGTGAAAAGTTTGGAATGCGGATGGAATTGCAATGTATATTCCATTTCTTATGTCCTTTGTTTCAACGAAAGAAAAGGAATTTTAAATGAACAACAATATAAGTACACCTGGCAAAACGGGTCGGGTCGGGGGCGGGTCAAAATGGGTTTGGGTCAAAACAGGTCTGGGTCAAAATGGGTAAATCATTAGAGCTTATTTTGTTGCTCTATTTCCACATTCTAGGCAGCTTATGGAGCATGGAGGGAAGCATACGGTATGTATCCATGGCCTTTAGTTAGACGGGTCAAAAATGTTTGGGACAGAATTAGAGCCTGGTTGACCGATAATTTTCCGGAGGTTTTACCCACTCTGCGTAAAGGTGCATCAGAGGTTGAACTAAACGAGTTAGAGAATTCTTTGAAAGTCAAACTACCTCTTCCTACTCGAGTTCTATATCGGTTTTGTGATGGTCAAGAAATGTGCAGTGATGTGTCAAGTGAAACAGTATCAGGGAATCTATGTGGGTTGATTGGAGGTTACTCTTACTACAACTTTCTCGTGAACGTTTATTTGTTGCCTCTAAATGGTATAATCAAAGAGACGAGAGATATGGCTCGCATACTTAAATTGACCATACCAAAGTATATTGTAATGGGGGTTTCTGATTACACTGAGAAGATGTTTTTTCTTGACTGTGAGGCTGGTCAACTCTATGTTGGCACCAAGAATATTATATCAAGACGAGAAAATGATGCCGTGTGTACCAAACGGATTAATAACTGCGGTGCATGATTCAAGAGACGGGCTCCAGCAAGATGCCATGCTGTTATGGTTAGAAGAACATGTCCGCCGCCTTGAAAATGGGATTATTAAATTACGTGAGGAAGGAAATATTCGAAGCATCAATTTGTTCCCCGAACAACCTCCAATGTGTTCCTTGGCTACAACAGGTGGTGTTCAGGTAGTTAAAGGTTTATTAATTTGTCAAACCACTTATATTGATTTGTATATTGGCTTATACAATTTCTAGTTTTGATGATGTATTTTAAGATAAGTAGTTCTCTTGTATTGTAACAGGTTCGTGCGTCTGCTGTATTTATACCTGAGCTAAGTGACCTTATGGAAGAAGCTCAGAAATATATGTTTGCATACTCGATCCGTATGTCGCTTAAACCCGAGGCTGTTTTGTCCATGGTATGCCCTTTGATTCGTGCCAGCTGTACTGGAGACATTGGATTATCAAATCCAATGACAATGTTGTGGATGATGTCAATGGTGAAGCTGTGATAGGCCAGGTATATCGTTCTATCTAAATTCTCTGGCCAATAAATAATCTTGAAAAAAATCTTGTAATTTTCAAGAAAATGAAGTTGCGTTATGCACCACAAGCCGCTTACAGATTGTTTGTTTATGTACAGTTCCCATTGTTACGTCCAGGGAAGAAAGAGTTCGTTTACCAAAGCTGCGCAACTCTCCCTGCTTCACCTGGATCGATCGAGGGTTCTTTCACGTTTATCCCGGGCAGGTGTGTTATGTTATGTTCATCATATCTTTTTTTTTTTACACATTTGTTATAGATATATTTGTAATATGTTTGTATAATTTGTTTGTAGATTGGCAGATCCAAAAGGAAGCCGTTTGAGGTTGAAGTTGCTAGTTTTCCTCTGGTTTTGCCTGATTACATCTTCTGATGCAACCGTTCTGTTCTCCATAGTCACCATCTTGCCTAAAAACCGTTTGTTTGTTTATTTGTTTGTTTGTTTGCATGTTCGGTCTTTTTTCTGTCTTGAGTTTTTATCAAGGATGTTGATATGTCTCGTGTAATGTCAGACAACTCTTGCTTAGTAGCTGTCGCATCAAAATCCAACTTATATAAAAAATTCACTAAATAATAACCAAGTTTCATAATTGTTAAATTGAAGTTGGATCGGAAAAGAAAGTATCTATCAAATGGTAACCAATTTTGTGGCCTCTAAAAAGCCCGCAAGTAAGGCTACATAGTGTGGAATTGAGAATTTAGCTGCCAGCTCAACACCGCGTCAAAAGAGGCTCCATTACAACTTCCAATAACAGCCGATAAATAGAATAAAGCCCCCTCATCACTACCCAATCATTTATTTATTTATTTGTATTAAAATTAACAAAATTACATAAAACAAATAAAAATACCACACTAAAATAAAAATACCTAAAACATAGACCCGTCACAATGACATACTCGAAATTTTATAAACACGGTAAAGATCAAATATAACAATAATCAAATAATAAACAAAAGTATAAAAAACCATTAAAGTTACTATTCATTTTTTTTAATACATAAAATATAAATCAATAATTTGTAAATAGCATAATGTCATGTTAAATTTAGGCATGTATTAGTTAATTCGAGACGTTTTAACTTGGATCAACTTCAGGAATTTCAACAACCTTGGTGTTACGTGATGAACATACCCATCGAATTTTGATGGATTCAAAATTCGATAAACAATGTTGGAGGAAATCCATATAAATAGAGTTTATTATTAAGCTTGTAAGCTTGTTTCAAAATTTGTAATAATGGTGTCTAAACTCTCCTTTCCCTTTTTATGTATTTTCTTTCTTTTTTCCTTTGTTCTACCTGTATATTCATCTTTTCAAATACTCTCGACTACAACAAAATAAATTATTGGATAACAATACAAATCCATCACCTTTGGGTTTCTTAGAAACTTGGAAGGGTGTAAAAAAGGTGATAAAGTAAAAGGCTTGAGTGTTCTTAAGCTCTATCTTAGTCACTTTGGATACCTAAACTATCAAACCAACTCTAATGTCACAAATCTTGAAGGGGATTATTTGATGAGGAGCTTGAGGCGGCCATCAAATCGTACCAAGTCTATTACCATCTCAATGCCACTGGAATGCTTGATGCACTGACAGTGTTCATGATGGTCCTACCTCGTTGTGGATGTCCAGATAGGAAACTCATCGACATGGTGATAAATCTTTACATATTGTCCCTCATTATCAATTATTTCCAAATAGACCAAAATGGCCAAGTCGAAAAAGGCATCTAACTTATAGTTTTGGATCACGCTTTCCTTCTCGATTCATGCCCCCTGTCAAAAGAGCTTTTAGTAGATGGGCTAAGTCTTCTAAGTTATTCACATTTTCAAGAGCTAGTACACTAAACAGTGCCGACTTAACGATTGGTTTTGCACGTGGTTCCCATGGAGATGGGGCCCCATTTGACGGGCCTGGTGGAGTGATGGCCCATGCTTTTGCCCCTAGCGATGGAAGGCTCCACTTCGATCAGGATGATCGTTGGGCGGCCAGACCATTTACAGATGCTTTTGATATTGAGACTGTGGCATTACACGAAATAGGGCACTTACTTGGGCTTGGTCATAGCCAATATCAAAGTGCAATAATGTATGCTACCATTCGCCTAGGAGAATCGAAAGTAATAACTTCAGACGACATGCAAGGGCTTTAGAGCTCTATATTATAGTTTAGCTCTCTCTAAGAGTAGAAAAATAAATAGGTGATTTTGTACTTTTAGTGTGCTCATAACTAAAAGAGGAATTATGCAATCGTGCTTTAGATAATTAACATGTTGTGTGTTGGTTGTGTTTTTTGTTAAAGGTTTCACATGTAATTTGGAATGTAATGTTTTCCGGTATACATACACATATTATGTTTGTATTAAAGTTTTTAGTCCCTTTTATGTGAATAACAAACACAACTATCGTTTTGCTATTCTTTTTCGAATTAACTACATTAAATTCTTCTTTAAGTTTTCAGACTCATATAGTCATATTTAACGCAAACATTCATAATTTTTTTTTTCAGTCTCTTATGTTGCAAGTTGCAACATATATATATGTTAACTCTCCTTAGTTAGCAACTATTTGGTGTGAGTTATATGAAACAAGCTAGGTGTGGGTGTACAAGTCTCTAGTGGCTTTGTTCAGGTATTAAGGCATGTATTGGGGG
>JAUTDX010000547.1:0-105619 GCA_030844895.1 Ambrosia x helenae | reverse complement strand
AAAAAGAAAATAGAAAGTGAGGTATTTTCAGAGGTTAAAATAGAAAGTGATGATGGCCTTAATTGGACAAGTTAGTAAGAGGTCCTATGCTTTAATATCCTCTTCCTTGTACAAAGGGATGGACTGCTTATGAGTGATATTAAGGTTAAGAATCTGAATAAAGTACTTTTGATATTGCAGAATCCTTATCATCTAAAGAGAATTTTAGGTATAAAGCTTCCCTAAAAGGGTGATTTTATTATTTATTTTTGCACGTACTGTGACCAAGTGGTCCATGCAAACCATGGATTTATTAATCTGCTAATTCTGCTTGTGTCTCTATATAAATGTAGTTTTGTAAGATAAGGAACCTGCAAATAGTGACTTGTCATGGACTGAAGGATTCCCTTGCCACCAAGTATATTTGAAAGCCAAAATTATATCTTCTGAACCACACCAAAATGAAATTTAAGAAAAAAAAAAGGTCTCTATAGATTGTGTCTAATTTTTTTAATAATTTTTTACACAATAGAAACAAATACTTTGGAAATTGCATAGGAAATGGTGTATGAAATGCGTCACAAATTTCCTACACCATATATTTGTAGAAAATGTATTGAAAATTGCGTAGTAAATGTGTAGTAAATTGTTTCCGACGAGATTTTTTCCAACATCAAGATTTCGTTGTAAATGCGTAGCAAATCAAGATTGCGTTAAGTTGCTACGCATTTACAACGAAATCTTGATGAGGAAACCATTTACTACACATTTACTACACAATTTTCAACGCATTTCCTACGAATATATGGTGTAGGAAATTTGCGACGCATTTCCTACACTATTTTCTATGCAATTTCCTAAGTATTTGTCCCTATTGTGTAGCAAATTTGTTTAGAAAAAATAGAGTTATTTTGTCGTCACAAATGCGTAACAAGTTTGTCAAAATTTGTGACGCATTTTTTCCCGTAAGAAAACTTTTGTAGTAAATAGCCAATTTTCTAGTAGTTATGTACTCACTGATAAAACATTTGTAAGATTAGGAATGCTATGGGGATTACTCCAAAGGAAATATAATCAGAACATAATAAACTCTAACTAGTATATTCTCTCTAATACATATTGCTACCACACTCATTTGTGTTCTCAATTTGATGTGATCAGACATCTCATTTTTTTAGCGACAACTAAGGTCATGATGTTGGCTTACTTTTTTTTTCCTATATTGTTATTTCTTGGAGTAATGTTCCAGAAATCCTTCCTTTGATTGTCATATAGAGCTCAAGAACCGCGTGTCACATATGCATGAATTCTCTGCAAAATATATAGGTAGGAACATTGGTAGGATTTATTGAATTCTTTACAAGAGGGTTAAAAAGGCTATCATTGTTGGTACTTGGTAGTGTTTGTATTTTATTACAATGAGAGTCATGTAGCCCGTTCTTGGAGTTAATTACCTTGCATAATACAAAGAGTACTAATGTTGGAAGTCTTCATTTTAGCTATCAAAGGTGGTAGTTTTTTGTATTCTTACAAATAGAGCCAAATGACTTGTATTTTCCACTTGTACCAAAACTAAAATGATGTGTCCATCAATACATATATAACAGGGAACAAAGAATCAAGAGATATGGTTTAGGTGGGGTGTTTTTTGAAAGATAAGAAAAACTGAATTAAACAGAAACCTAAGGCTAAAGTGTAGGCCACAACCAATGGAAATTCTATATACATCTTGTCATTGCCTATAGCTAGCACGTACTATTTTTGACACTTTTAACACTCATGTTGGAGCATATTTGGATTTTGTAGATTTCAAAGATTTTATGTTTGAAAATTTTTAAAACTGTTATATAAGACTGTGGGGTGTGAGAAGGGGAAGGAGTCGGGAAAGGTGACTTGGCAATCTCCTCGAAGGGGAACACCCCCCCCCCCCCCCCCGAACCCACTTTGGTGTCCACGGAGTTTCTCCCCAATCTCCCCGATGCAATTGGTTTCATTATAATATTATATATATTATTATAACATTACTTTTTACTTTACTTTTAATTTAATATTAATACTTTTTATATAATAATATAATAACAATACATATAAAAATATAGATGGAGGAGGGGAACCATTTCCCCTAGAAGGGGAGGGGAAGGGGAAAATGACGTGGCGCTGATGTGGAGAAGGGGGAGGAAGGGGGAAGGGGAAAGCACACTCCATAGTCTAATGGTGTTGTGTTCTTGTTTCATAAGAAACTAAGAGGAATTTGATTCATTGTATTTCTTAATAAACTGAAATATTTCAAAGTAATTAGAGTTTGAAGAAATGGGATTTCGAATTGAAATTTGTTTAATGAATTAGAATATGTAAAGAGAAACAATGATTCATTTAGAAAGTGGCGGCTACCATAGTAGCAGGAATCGCGAGATGAGGACAGTGGCTACGTGCAATGGTTTGGCTAGTGGTGGAGCACGGGCGGTCTTGGCAAGTAGTGGTGGTAGCTTGTGATAGTGCATTTGGCGATAGGGGAGACGATAGTGGTAAATTAACTTAAAATTAAATCAGTTAAAACGTCGTATCATGTCTTTATTTCTTCACGGTAGAAAATTAAAACATAGCTTGTAACCATGTGAATTGATTCAACAATTAAAACATATTTCATAAAAAGAAAGTTAGTACTACATTATGATTTTAATTGATTTTAAAAAATTATGACAATTAGGAAGGTTTACAGAATACTTCAAAGTTTTCTAGGGATATGTATAATACTTAAAATTTTGTCTGTGTATATATTATATCAAGGTCTAACCTAGGCGGATTGGTTTGTCATTTTCAAAGAAAGTAGTAGATTCGGCCCAAATATTCCCACCAAAACTCTATTTTTCTATTTTATGTTGACAAACGGTTGGAATTAACAAAACAACTTCGTAACAGTTTAACAAGCCCATGTTCTCGATTAATGGACTTGGCATTTCTCTTAAACTTGATTTGATCATGTAATAATAATCTATTCTCTTTGGGCCTAAATCAGACCATGACATGTTCACGACATGTCATGGTCTAATCCGATGGCTTGGGTGAACTTAAGTGGATAGACCTCACCTGTATCAGTTGCTTGTTTGGTTCGATTTTATTCTCACGTCTGCTTTATCCACGGTTTAGCTATTGGCCAGAGTTTATCTCATTTCAACAGTCTCAAAACTTCGAACCCACAACTAATGAGATTAAATAAGCTTTATTTCATTTGAACATAACTTATAGAAAAACTCACCATGAGAACAAGTACCTAGCAAGCATGAAACAATAGTTTTTTGGTCCTAACCTCTTTAGGAGCTAGCTAGCTAGCTAAACTAAAACCAAAGATTGCTTCTTGCATTGAACCCTTGTAACAACAGAGCAGAATTCAATACAAGCACCTCAATTGGCTTATTATACAGAAATAAGGACCGCAATTACAAACACGGTCAGCATGAAGGGGCACCAAGATTTGAGGCAAGCCGTAACAGGTCACTGAAAACACCGCCAGCTGTTACTTCTGCTCCGGCTCCCGACCACGAACAATTAGAGGTTGTTTATTGTATCTTTCTGTTGTAAAAGCTATAATATTGTCAGAACCCGACAGCTGGGCAAACGGGTGTTGCTTATTGTATCGTTGCAGCTCCACAACTCCCTTTTGGTTTTTAACATCCACAACCCCAACATATCTTAAAACCTGAAAAAATAAGAAATATTAGGTGACGTATAAAACGCAGGGATCGTATGCACATTAAAAATTCAAGAAAACCAGGGCTTGTAAGTCGTAATGGGTTGGATTGGATGCATAGCACCCACTGTTTGTCATATTTTTTAAACTCTTTTCTAATATATAATGAGTAAATTAAAACTCGAGAATATCTAAAGTAAAAGTTGCTCACTCTCTCCGGCATCCTCTGCAGCTTTTCGCTTGGTAGCTATATCTGAGTCAAAGGATGGTAGTTGTTGAATAAAATCATCCACTGATACAGTTTCCTGAAATTCAATAAAAATTAAATTTGAATGTCCAATATACAGGACAGATACATAATACAGAATGCAAGTATCCCATCTGCATTTGTGTAGACAAATACGTATTTGTAACAATGCATTTAGTCAATGTTTCTTGATTTTAAGTAAAAAAAAGTCCATAGGCTTGATTAAATACAAGATAATAAAAATGACCATAATCTCACCTTTAAAGGATCCGGCACAAGACTTTGGACAGGGATATCTGAAAGTTCAAGGTTTTAAACCACATTCTCTAGCAAGAATTATCACCTGCAATATTGTTCCAAATTAAAACAGCGCATATGGAGGGACAAAACAAAAGAATAGCAGGTATTTGCATATTTATAGCCGTCTTTGAAAAAGATAAACTTTATTTATAGATTATAATATTTCCAATTAGAAATACCTTTCTGGCTACATCTGTTCCAGAAAGATCATCCCTAGGGTCGGGTTCAGTGTAACCTGCTGCTTTTGCCTCCATCACTACTTCACTGAAGGATCGCGTGTCAACAAAACTGTTGAATATATAACTCAATGTCCCACTGCAAAGACACAAAACTAATGTTATGAGAACAAAACTATCCATTTCATCATCTTCAAAATTTCTTACGTTAAAAAGAGAAAAACCTCAACACTCGCAAGTACAACTCGCGACTAACATTAAAAAAAAATTATATTATATTATATTACACACCTTCTCGCTCTAGGTTTTATTTTAATTTTTCCCTAACATATTGAGGATGTATTACCCATGATCTTTGTGTACTCAAAATGGACACCCTGTATTTTTTTAAATAATTAGTCAACGAACAATATGTATCTTCAAAATCACTCTTCGCTATTTTTTACTGAGTTTCGTATCAAGTGCTGGATAAGACTTTAACAAATGAGCAACATGGTTGTTTGATTAACCTGAAAATTCCTTCAATTTTTATAATCTTATCCCCTGTTTGAAGAAGATCTCTTAAAGTATGCATGATTGGTAGACCGGCTCCAACAGTAGCTTCATAAAAGTAATGAGTGAATGATTGCCTTTGGCGAGCTCTCAGCTTCAAATACTACATCAAATATAAGTTTTCATCAAGAACCAGAACAATTCAAATTATTTGTGTTTCCATTGCAGATTACATCAAATGTGTTACCTTATCAAGTGGTCCAGAATTTGCTTTCTTATTTGGGGTAATCACATGAATTCCTGTGTGTAACCAATCATGATAGTGATCTGCAACTTCAGTGCTTGATGTACAGTCGACTAATACTGTATTAGGAATAAAATGATTCCCATGGACATGATGAACAAATTTTTCCAGGTCGGCTTTTTCTCCTTTCTCGTTCTGAAGTTCTTTCCAGTTAGTAAGATCAATACCCCTACAACAGGTTAAAAAAAACATTAACAAAGGGTGTAATTGACTTTCTAGCAAAATGCAGTCTCACTGTTTTCTTTTACCTAAGTAGCATCAATTTTTTGTTCAATGTAAACAACTATGTGATCTTCAAATTTCATGATGGAAAATAATTATTATAGAATTTCATTAGAGCTGTTCAAAAAACATCATGGGAACATTTGTGTAATAATTTTTAGATGTTCTTAATACAAAAGGATGCACTTTTATTAGTTATGAAACAGGTGAATTCCAGGAACAGATGCGACTTGATGGGATATTTCTATACATATTGATCAATAATAGATATATAAACTATATAAGACATGAAACTTACGTGTCACTCAGTAGCATTTTCTTTGATCCAATGATACCCATAACACGTAAATCAGTTTTAGACTTCTCCTTCAGGACGGCTGCCTACAACACAAAACATCTTCATGTATTCAGAAGAAATTACAATGCAACCAATGGTCATGTACCAGAAGAGGGTACATATTTGTTTGGATGTAAGCAAGCTAATTAAGAAGAAAACATTTTTTCAGAAAATGATGCAAAATGTAAAATTTACCTGATCCCTGAGCTGATTAAGTAAAGTGGCACCAATCAGCCCAGGCCCAATTATGCCCACTGCTATTGATGTTTTAGAAAGATAGAATCTTGAATGGACAGCTCTTAGGGCTCTCACGCAATCTTCCCTTTTGACAACCACTGTTATGTTGTACTCTGAGCATCCTTGTGCTATAGCTCGGATGTTAATATTAGCCTGCATATCAAGAATGTTGCATGAATCATGAATAACAAAAAAGTTAAAAATTAACATACAGAAAAGCAGGTGTAGCAGTGAGGATTTGATTAGAATAAGATCTTAGCATGCAGACCATATTATATGTATCGCAAATCAAGGTGTCCATAACTGACCTTTGCAAGTGCATTAAATAGTGTGGCACTAACACCTGGAGTGCTAGCCATTTTCTGGCCAACTGCTGCAAGAATGCTACAGTTTGGGATTATTGCAACCTGTAAGGACACAAAAAAATAAGGAAAGGATACTTAAGGATGCATTAGTGCATGTGGGCCACTGGGCCCCCACAGTGTAAAGAGCTAAAATAGTTTTCAGATTGTTTGACCAGTATAAGTCCTTAATCTGTACATTCAGACAATATATACCATAATAAGGCGGATACACATCTAGCTTACAATCCTATACATAACACAGTTTTATACATATACAAAAAATAAAGTAAATAAAAATTCCAACATAGTACATTTGCTGCAAATTTGCAATGATGTATGAAGTGGAACTTTCGTAAGAGGTCACAAAGAAAATTGTCAACATACAACCCAAAGACTCAAAAAGGCAATGTATGTGTGTGTGTGTGTCGGAGTTTTTTGGATTCAAGTTAAAAGCTCGTTACCTGAGAAAGACGCCCAGCACTCAAAGCTTGACGAAATCTAGCCTCTAATGCCTTTGCAACCGCTTTCACTTCCTTCTCAGGCACAGCAAAGCACACAGAATGTTCACTGCTAGCCTGTAATTAAACCACACTTAAGATAAGAAGTCAACTATTACATTATGTATAAGAAAGTAGAGGACATACCTGAGAAATCATGATGACATTGGCTCCGACATCTTTAACAGCAGCAAAAATGGAACTTGCTGTACCCGGAACACCAGCCATTCCAGTTCTGCAAAAGCATTACATAATCACAAATTTACAAAAAATAGGTGGAAGACAATAAGGTGACATGACGATCGCACAAAATCCAAGAAAGCTCACCCCTCAACATTTACAAGGGCCAAGTTATCTATGGTTGCAAAGCCTTTTACATAAGCTACCGATTTCTGTTTATCTTCTTCAACTTCAATGACAGGTGCCCTGCAAATTTTTGTTCCGGGTGCAGAGAGGTTGAAGATATTTCTTATAACAATGGAATGTCATATTGCATCACTGGAATGATAGTTCGAGGATGTAAAACATTTGCCCCAAAATATGACTGCATTAAGCAATTTATATTAGTTACAAACAGAACTAAGAATTTTTCAGGGTAAAGTAGAAAGAGATGAATGAGTTTACCATTTCCCATGCCTCTTGATAAGATAAGGTATTCAGTACAACTGCCTCACTAACTGCAAAACATATTGTTCTTTAGAAAGCTAGTGATGCTTATAATACGTTCCAAACATGTATCAACAGATTTTAGAATTTTGATAAGATTTACGTTACATTTCCTAAATGGCTAAACTAACCTTTTCTAGGATCTGCACTATAAACACCATCGACATCTGTCCAAATTGTCACTTGGCGCGCCCTGAACAAAGCACCCATGATAGCAGCAGAGAAATCGCTCCCATCCCTTTTCAAAGTTGTAGGTATATTCTCAGGGGTGCTAGCTATAAAACCAGTTGCAACAACTACCTTAGAAGGATTGTTGGAGAGCCAATTGTTAAGTCTTTGCTCCGATTCCTCATAATCAGGATCGACTTGATTAGAGCCAGCAGGTGTCACAATCAAGACATCCCTTGTGTCCATCCAGGTACAATCTACCCCACCCTGATAATTAACAATAATATAAATTTAAAATAACATAAAGAACCTATAATTCACTCATATTTGAAGCACATTCAGTAGCAAAGTAATAACCTTTCTGAGGACAGCTGACAATATCTGAGCTGACCATAACTCTCCATGTCCCGCGACAAAAGCTGAAAAAGATTCTGTACCATGTCCAGCTGAACATGAAGACATTATCATTATTAGTCAATCTCATAAAAGCAGTAAACACATAAGCGTTAGGAAACGAAAAAACAAAGGAGATAAAAACCTATATAAATTGCACGTAGCATCGCTTTTAAGTTATTGACATCACTAGTGAGAATAGACAAGAAACTAGCAAGTTCATCCCCATCAAGCAGGTTAACAGCAGTCAACTTGTGTTTTTCAAATACAGCATCAAGCGCCGACTCATACGAATCATCTCGCGACTGCGCTTTCTCAATAAGATCATACATCATATCCGTAACTTTCGACATAGCAGACACAACCACCAGCTTTCTCTCAGAACTATCTTCAATAACAATATTCGCAACATTTTGGATTCTTTGCGCAGTTCCCACACACGTCCCACCAAACTTATGAATAGACCACGTGTCACCCTTCACTATCGGGGACTTCACAGACACTTCAGCCGTTGAAACATCTAACAAATATATAAAGGCAAACAAAACATGCATAAATATAACTAACAACTCTCTTACTGTCTTACATAATACAACCTGTAATCAACAATAAAATTATAAAAAGACTTAAATTCAAACCTGCGGTAACCGAAGCCGAAACTTTAAAGCTATATGACTCTCTTTTATCCAAATGACAAGGCAAACCTGCTCTGTTATTCAATTCAATGTGTTATGAATTTAAAACATTAATTAACAAAGTCAAAGTCATAAATCAAATCTTACTTATAAGTCAACGCGCGTTGAAGGTGAGACGAAGCACTTGATAAGCAAACCCTAGACTTAGTGTCAGCAGCTGCATCATGCGCTGCTAATTGAGAACACAATCTCGGCAAATATGATGATGATGAAACAGGAGTCAACAATGCCATATGTTCTAAACTCTTAACTACAATCACTGTAACAAAAACACATATAATTATTATTAATTGAGTGTGCAAGTGTATGGATATCAGCTTTATACTGAAATTACACCAGTCCAAACGCAACCGACAAATTAAATTGAATTGAAATTTATATACATTAATAATAAACAACTAAACTGATATAAATCATACATAAAATATATAAACAGATTAATCTGAATGTGCTTACAGTGACGGAAAAGGAAGAAGACGGCGAGAGAGAAGCAGATGGTGGATTTTGTTGTTGTGTTAAACCCTACGGGTGACTGATGAATAGTATATACCAACCACCAATTGGCCAATCATGGTATGTTTTCTGGCTATAAGTAAGAGGGTCAGATATGTAAAATAATGAAAGGGACCAGATTGTGTTTTTGAATAATTTAATATCCACAAGCTTTTGCTTTTATGGCATGAATACAACGATACGATGGGGTTTCAATGTTTCATCCCACTAGATGACACAATTATTAATTATTCCAATTTAATTTACGTTTACGTGTCTATACAAAAAGACTTTTTGGTCTAACAAAAGGTCACTTATGGAAAATCAGGCCTTTTAATTAAACACAAAACATATGAGATTGAACGAAGTTGTTCGACTCTTTTTATTATAAACCAAAGCATAACAATTACAATAGACCTATAATCTATTTATACTAAACTCATTCTAGTCCTAACCAAACTAAACTCTATTTTAATAACTAAAATAAAGCAACTAGATAAACCTATCTAATTACACCAATAATCATCCCTAACTAAATACAATAGACTCAATAAATAATTCACCAAGAATTATCTATAACTCGTCTTGATCTTTATCTCTTAATTCAAGATTAACGTCTTCATTATGTATGGAATCACAAGACTACACTGGTGGTGACCTAGCTTATAATCAATTCCATGAAAAGCTTACAACCTGAATACACGTTGTGGGAAAGTCACTGACTTGACTTGCGCATAACATTGCGTGACTTGTCACATACGACTCTAACCAGCGACCTACCTAATAAAAGTCATCAAATGGCAAATACTAAGGGATTTCCTTTTGTAAGAAATTTTGAGCTTTTGAAGGGGTTTATTTTTAATAAATTATAAAACAAGATATATGAATGTAACAGCTTGTCAACCACTCAAATTAACTTGGCATTTTCTGGTTACTATTACAACATAGGATGTTATGGAGTCGCAATAATTTGTTTTGAAAAACTTTAGTTGAATTTGTTTTAGTTTTATTTGTCTATTTTAGAGTAAAATTAATCTATTACATACTTACAATATTGATAAAAATAATAATAAAACATACATGGTAATACTCTAGTGAAATTTGTATGTATTTTATGAAAAATATTAAAGGGGTGTAGTTTAGGACATATTCTTGTCAAGCCGGTGAATAAGAAATTTTAGAGCGAATTCAACTCTGAAAATGGACGAGCGTGGTTTTAAAGCGAATCTAACTTTAATTCGTAAAGATGAGTATAAATAATAAATTTTATGAGTGAGGGGTACTTTAAATTTTAAATATTATCTATACGATATTATAATGTATGAGTGAGGGGTACTTTAAGATACCCAAAAGAGAATTTTTGTTATTCACCTATTTGTACATGAAATTGAGGTATAAATACATGATATGGAGGTAAAAAAATAGCCTATAAATGAATCAAATGTTCATGAGCTGTTCATGAACTTGTTTAGTACGTGGGAAGTTCGTTTATGTCGTTTATTTAATAAATGAACAAGCACGAGCTAAAAAATTTGTTCATTTAGTTATGTGAACGAACATGAACAAACGTTGAGTTTGTTCATTTATGTACGTGAACGTCCGTTTATGTTCGTTTAGTTATGTCTGTCTAAGTTTATTAATTACATGCGTAGTTATATTTTCATAAATACAAACATAAATTGAGCTTTAGCTACCTGTATAAATTTATAATCAATTAGTAATTGGGTTTTTTCAGTAATACAAAATCGTTCACATTTATTATGTTCGTGAACGTTCGTTTATGAACTGTTCGTTTAGATTTAAAACGAATGAACATGAACGAACAAGAACATGACAAATTCCTTGATGAACGATCATGAACACAAAAATGTGTTTAATTATGTGTTCGTGTTCGGTTAAAATTAAATGAACAATCTGTTCATTTACAGGCCTATGTATAAAAGCTAAAAATTTCAAACCCCCTCTATTTATACTGTCACTACAATTCATAAACCTATCTACTTAGTTTCAAAACATATTAGAGTATAATTTGCTACATATTTTTAATTAAAATTTTGATTTTTTTTACGTGATTAACAATATCTTGATGTGAACAATAATTGAAACTCAACCGAAATTGAACAAAAACATACAAAACCGAACTGAAAATTAACCAAAACTGAGTTAACCTAATATCGATTTTTTTATACCCTAAGTTAACCAAAATTAACAAACCAAAATTGAACCATTCATACATTTATACCTTTTATACATCCATACATGTATTTATTTCATGTGCTTCTAAGCAAAATTTTAACAAAAGTTTGGTTTTGGTTATTAACCAAAATTAATTAAACCGAACTAAAAACGACAATCTAACCAAATAGACTGAACCAATTAACCGGTTGGTTAACAAGATTGATAAACCGATATTGTCGATTTTTTGCCATTTCTATTTCTTAATTAATATAGGGGATTGAAAAATATGATTGATAGAATATATAGGAAACTCAAAAACTTATCAGATTCACATTTTACCTGATCCTTAGTTTATAGCCCTAAACTCATAATGGCTTTCGTTGAGGCTTATAATCGAACTGAACCTAACCCAACCATGAACAATTAGAAGTGTCTGTGTTCTCTACCACATCGTGCAGACATGCTGTTATAAATATATTAATGGGTCTGTTTCAGTTTAACTAATTTGGGTTAACTAAGGGTGCCCAAAAAAAAAACTATAACCAATTTTAAGTTAAATCAAATGTTTTTAGTTTGCAATAGATTTTGGTTCAGTTTTGTCAATTTTTTGGTTTGGCTTCGGTGAACGGTTTAGTTATTGCTCACTCCCAGATATTGTTAATCACGTAGCGCATAAAGATTTTTAAAATAAAAAATAGCAATACTAAACTCAAATTAAAGATAATAAAAGGCTCATTATTATGATGTAATATTTTTTTTATAAAAGTATAAACGTATGCAAAAAATATGACTTTTTTAAAAGTCATGGGAGATGTTTTGCTTAAAATAAGGAAAAGAAGTTTAACTATAATTTAAATAAGCAAAAGTTAAGTAAGTTTAAGGGATTAACGTGTAACTAAGATAGGGTATTAAAATGTAAATAATGTATGAATGATTATTTTATCCTTATTTCAGGGTTATTAATGAAACATAAGTTCTTAACTTTTGGGTATCTTAAACTACCACTTACTCATACATTATAATATAGTATAGATATAAGTATGCGAATTCCATTTGACTTGACTATTTGACCTTTTATATTGAAATATGATATTGATTATAACTTTATAAGCCTCACGATTCGTTAAACATGTAAATGTTGCGACTCGGATGGGGTATGAGTTCGTTTTTAGTAGGTTAGGGTTTGCCGTCCAGAAAGGGGTGGCTATGCAGCTTGTTGCCCGCCTGTCCGCTATCTTGATGTAATTTTTCGCGATTATGTGTTAATAAATCTCCAATGAAAAAAAAAACTGTTACAATACTTTGTTTTGTTTATTGTTATCACAGCATCGTCATATTGTTGATTTTTTTTTATATATGACTTTATTGAGTATATATTTTAGGGGGCAATTTTTTTATACTCACCCCAAGCCTACGAATCTTTTTTATACTCACCCCAAACCTACGAATCTTTTGGTTAGTCTTTCATTTGTGTCTTGGTGGTAGGCGGCCCAGGTTCTCTTTTGTGAGACCTGGGTTCGATCTCTATTGGCATCATTTGGGAGACACCAGGCAATGACGGTGAGAACTTATGGTTCTAGTGATGCAAGTTCAATACTGAGCTGACCCGGTTTCATCCGGCTGCTACTCCAACAATTTATATTGTGTGGAGATGGTACGGTTCTGGGCAGAAGCCACCCTACGTCCCTACCGATCCAGCATAGACCCGGTTCTGATAACATAGTCTGAACGAGTGGCGTAGAAAATGTCAAATATAAAAACACTTAAAAATAATGTGTCAAAGTTATCTTTATAATGAAATTGTGATTAGAGCATGTTTAGATAAACCTATCATTTTCTCCTTTTTTTTTAATCTCATTTTCTCCTTTAATTAAAAAGTCACAATTTTGTAACTTCTTTTTATCTCTTTTTTCAAAGCATAAAAAAACTCTTTTTCAACATATTACTTAAACACTATTTTCTCCTTGAAGAAGTTAATAAGTTATAAAAGGAGGGTAAATAAGGAGAGTCAAATGTGCCCTTATTTTTGTGTAAATGATAATTTTATGAAGCTAGATATAAAATTTTGAAAGATTATTAGTGCTTAGAATTTAAAAATATATCCTTAAGAACAAATTTTAAAAGCTGTCACCATAAGTGATAACCCTATATACCTTGGACCACTTTGGAAAGGAACGTTTGTGGACTTCACACTTCTATATCCACTAGCGAAAAAGATAATTAGGAAAAGGGTTCGGGTTTCATACACCATGTGACATCTCATTCTGAGGGTGTGACATCACATTTTGAAGTATATGACAGCCTCTTATTGATGTGTGATGTGGGTTATGAGGTATCATTCCTAATTGAGGGGTATATGATTCCTGTTGTGCTTAAGAAAAACTTCTTGGGGGCCAACGCACCTTGACAAGTATAAACATGAGTATTTAAATTTTAAACCAGATAAAGAGGGTTTTGGGATTTGTTTATATAACTCTAGAAACATTTTATTTAAAGGCATTTATCAACTTGTGATTTTTCATTTTTTTATGAACGGCGGACAACTTTTTCATTCATCACTCAAATATATACATCAATTTACGCTAACAAGATGATAGTGTAAATAAAGATACAACACCTCACCAAATACAAAGGAGAAGAAACTTCTATCACCTATCACAAAACGTAAACATGGAACGTAATCAAACCGAACCCACTTGTCCCAATCTAGATGACCCCATTTCGCTGCTTCGCCCATATAAACGTCATAGATTGTACTTCCCCAAAGATCTTTTCAACGTCTACCGTTAAAAATAAGTTCGTTCCAAGCCTTCCAACTTGTGACTTTTCTACATGAAGTTTTTAAAAGGGAAAATCACCAAAAAGAACTTTGACTAACATAAATTACCAAAATAAAAATTTAACAAGTTTAAATTTAGAGAAGTCACGCAAAACAATAGCGTTTAGGCGATGCCATGTGTCTTAAACGTCTAAGGCTTAACTGATAAATTTAATAATACGAGGGTAGTTTGATCTTTTTACATGACTTAATTGAAAATTTTAACTATATGAGTTTGTAAGGACCATGGTAGTTAGGTGTAAATTGGAGGTATATATGAAATTCTTGCAAACCACATGGACCGTGTACTTTTCTCTTGTTTTTATGAATGATTTTTAAAAATGTTCAAATATTTAATATGGTTGGATAGTAGGAATGGTAAAAATACAACATGGTAAATAATAAGAAGAAGATGGTAATAAAAATCTACATAATACCTGGTTGAAAGAATGTTTTAAAAATTAACTTAACAAAATTTACAATTTTCATGTGAATGTTCATATTTTTAAATATAGAACTTGACTATTGCATTTGTTGACAAATTACGCTATGTATCATTCTATTTGTATAACACACAACTTTATCAGCTGTGTAATGCATATGTTTATTTAAATATAACTTTTTATTACTAATTATATAAGATTACATTTATTAAATTATGTAATAAACGGGATTGTAACCTAGTGTATTTATAAAATGTTTGGATGCCAGTATTTTCTTAATAGCTTTATCATATGTTAGTTTAAATTGTTTGATTAAAATCTTGAATGTACTAGTTTTTTTCGCTTAATATTGTGCTCCTGAGTTTCATTAAACACATTAGTCTTGCTTCTTCTTCTTTTTCACTTAAAGGTAACACAATTTTTGATGCCTCATCTTCTAAACTACAGATAAAAACTCAAAGGGAATGGTTCAAAGACCAACGGCATGTGGACTCCATGGGATCACTCACAAATAAGTCCATTTGAAGTTTGTTATCAACTACTGTCACACCCTCTACTGGCTAGAACTTTGAATAGATCCAAGGGTTTTCACATAAAGTCGTTGTCTTCGGATGGAGACTCAACATGAATAGGCTTCCAACACATGTGGTACTAGACGAAGAAACTTGCATTTGCCAATAATGTTATGTCCTCTTTAATGGAGAAAGCAAAGGCGTCTAAACACTTGTTCATTGCTTGCTTTGTTTGCTCAGTGGTGTGGCACATGCTTGCAAATTGGGCCTCCATACAACCCATCTTCACATTCACGGTGCCAGATCTCCTCCAGATACACAAACAGATCAATGAGTCAAACACTAAAAAGACGATGGTGCGGACAATCATTCTCCTTGCTTGGTGGCAAATATAGAAAGTGCGAAACTAAGTCCTTTTTTTCAAATAAAAGAGTGGAGATAGAAAGAATATTTGAAGACATCAAAACCACCGGGTTCTTATGGGTGAAAAGTCGAGCACAGACGACCTCCTTGAAATGGAGTAATTTGTGTAAATTTTCATTCATATAGCTCCCTTGTACATTTCTAGCTACTGGCTAGTTGTGTTATTTTCTTTGAACAAACTTAGACTGCCAAAAAAAGATAAAGACTCAATGCCTCATTATCTTCTTTTATTTTTTTCACACTAGTTACATATTTCTCTAGACAATAATGATGCCTTATTTAGGGCACGACCATTGGTACACCCCACGACAACTATACGACTCATGCAAGTTTATACGAGTTGTATAGATGAATGAATTAAAAAAACTTGATAATTCACCTATACGTCTCGTATAGATCTATATGGGTCGTATAGATGAATCAAATGTTTTTTTTTGTCTTTATCTATACGATCGTATAGATGGATTATCATGTTCCTATTGAGGGGTTGAGATGTTTCATACTATTTTCAATTTTCATTTTGTAAGTTGTAATAATTTACAAGCCTGGTGATGTTTCTCTAATTGCATATGACAATAAAATGTTTGAACGTATGATCTGTTTGGTTCTGTATACATAAAAAAACAAGAACGGCGTCAACATGGTAGAATTCTTCTAGTTTAAATATTTTTTGTCCAACATATGACACATGTATAAGTAATAGTACTTTAGACAATATGGGATCGTTGTCCATTTTATTACAGTCATCATAATCAACTCATGTAGAGTGTTTGACTCTTAATTTATTTAGTAACTTTAAATAAATTATTAGCCCGAAGATGTTTCTGTAACTGTATTCATATGACACGTGATAAAAACCCTTCTTTAGACAATTTGGGATTGTGTTGTATGTTATTACAATCATCATGACAAAATAGTGAGGGGTTTTTTTTATCAAATGTAGATTCAGAGCAACACATGATAAAAACACTTCTTTAAACAACCTGTTATATATGAATATGCAATGAAGCGTAGGTCAAAGGTTTTGGAGACAAATCGTACTTTTGACCTTCCAAACAATCCAATAGATGAACGATTTTCATTTCAACGTTGTTAAGGATTTTCATCACTTCACCACCTTGTACCTGAACCTCAATCATCGGATAGTCGGATCTCAATCATCCCCGACAACAGAAATATCGAAGGAAACACCCTAAGTTTATAGTAGTCCAAATCGCTTGCCCTTCGCTATAAAAAATGTGAGCTCAGTCATCCCGGACAACATAAATATCGAAGGAAACACCCTAAGTTTATGGTAGTCCTTCTCTAGAAAAAATGTGAGCTGGAAAAATGCTTGCTCGGTGAATTATTAAGGGTTGTCCCATTTCACCTCGCATAAACTGACATTTCCATGTAGTGGGGTAATTACGCCATGGCTAATGCGTACAATCAACACTACCTAGCATGCCATGAAAGCCATGTTTCTCTTCATGGAATGCATAGATCTTTTCGATGTCCATCTTCGTTGGCCTACGCAATTAAACCTTGTTATATAACTTCACGATATTTTTCGCAAAACTAATACAAACACTCCCGACTCATTCTCTCAGACATCTGTAAATATTCATCCCATGAATAACTAGAAGTGTCGTATGCCAATTGACGAATTGCAGACGTGCATTTTTGTAGCGTTGTAAAACCCCTTTTCCCTCTAACATCTCATCTTAGTATAAAAAACTCATCATAATTAGCTAAGTCATCGGCACTTCGTTCGAACAATCCCCGACACATTTGAAAATGACGCTTAAATTGTTCGGCAGTGTATACACAGTTTTCATCAAAATAGTCGGCCACCAAACGATCATGTGCGCCCTTAAATTTTTTTTTAACAATATTATATAATATAAAATTTAGAACAAAGTTATAAAATAATACAATAAGAAAATGTAATATACCCTCACGATCTCTATTTAGCGCAACGCTCCTTGTTCTTGGTACCGAAGATGATTTGCTCTCGCTGTCATCTTACATCTCCAAGATAATTTGCGTCGTCTCCATCATCGCACCCACATAAAAGTTTACTGCGTTTCTTCGAATGATGATGAACTCATGGCTAAATATATGCTTGTATAAAATTTTGAAGATAGAAAGTTTAAAAAAATTTAGAAAGAAAGTGTGGAGAATTTTATAAAAGGTAGAAGATAGAAAGAGTGGTGGTGAATGTTTTGGTTTTGGTTATATATATATATATATATATATATATATATATATATATATAGGGGAAGTATCCATGGAAAACCCTGTTTTTTCGGAAAACCCCCGGAAAACCCTATTTCCCGAGCTTTTTTTTTTTGAAAAAATTAGGGCATGTAAAATATATGTTTTTAAGTGTTTTGAACCAAAAAAATCAAAAAAGCGCCGAACGGTTTTTTTTTTAAAAAAAATAAAATAAGTTGTGCATCATAACATATGTTAGCCTTTTTTTGCACTGGTAACATATGTTATGATGAAAAATTATTTAAAAAAAAAATTTTGACGTTTTTTTTGATTTTTTTGGCTCAAAACTCTTAAAAACATGTATATTACATTCCCTAATTTTTTCAAAAAAAAAAAAAAGCTTGAGAAATAGGTTTTTCTAAGGGTTTACTAGAATTTTTCGAAATAATTAGGGTTTTCTATTGATCCTTGCCCTATATATATATATATATATATATATATATATATATATATATATAGGTAGAGAGTCCTGTAGGAAAATTGGTTTGAGTGAGAAGTGTGAGAAGGATTAAGAATTGACATGTAGTCATCATGTTTTTGATTTTGTAATGATGTTTTGGGTTGTTTTGGCTTGAAAAACACTTAACACAACAATATACAAAAATTTAAAATACAATTCAATGTATTGTAGTCATTAAATTTAAATTACAGATAAAACACCCTAGTAATTACTTAAAACACTCTGCTTAAATGTTCTTGACATAGTGTTTTAAGTTTTAAGCCTAAAATACATTGTTTCGGTTATTAATTGTTATGTTTGGTATTTTTCTAAGCAAAACAATCCAAAACGTCGTGAATACAACCAAAAAAATGATGCATACATATCAATTTTTAATCCTTCTCACACTTCTCACACAAACCAATTTTCCTACATGAACCCTACCGTGTGTGTGTGTGTGTGTATATATATATATATATAGGGTGTGGTTCAAGTAGGAACCATAAGGTAGTTAAGAACCAAAAGAACCACTTTTTAACCATTGATTTTAAAGGGCATGATTGTAAACAATTAGAAGTTTATTTAATTTTTTTAATTAATTGACGGGTAGTGTGGTACATTTGTTAACCCATTAAATACGTAGGTTTCTTGTTATATATATAGAAACACCTAAAACTTCCATAACACACTCATTAATTACAATACCCACCATAACGTTGATCATGGATCTTGTAAGAGAGGATCTTTATGACATTCAATTTTTTATGACATGCAGTTAAAAATGTTTTTATGGACAATCGTCGTTGATGAAGGTTTTATACACAAGTGTATAATTCATTCATTCTTTGTTGATACGTATATATATGTTGAAACAAAATGACTGGGTAACACAATTGTATTATAATTTCAAATATAATATGATGGATATTATACACATGTGTATTGACAATTCAAGTGCATAGGGGTTTAGATATGTGTACATAATTTTGCATTTAAATAGAATCATTCTAATGTATCTGTATATGATTTTAAATATAGTGTGATGATATTATACACATGTGTATTGACAATTCAAGGGCACTGTAAATTAATAGTAGGCATTATTATCCTAAATATTAATTAATTAACATCTAAATTAGGTATTTATTCGGATTATAAACCCAACAAATTATACCAACAAAATCACAAAAATAACAGTTACAGAGACAGACTTTTAATACACTGGTGTATTATGAACGGTGTATAACTGTTTAATGAAAGATTTTTTTTGAACAATATACACCGATGTATGTCTAGAGTAATATTTAGTTATAATACACTAGTGTATACATCTGGCGTATGATACGTAGTATTTAGTTATAAATACACCGATGTATAAATTTGTGTATCTAATATTGTCTAAAATAATATGTTTTGAACAATATACACCAATGTATGTCTAGAGTAACATGTTTTCAACTTAATAAAAGGTTTAGCAAGATGCTTTGAGTAGTATACATTGATGTACTGCATATATTTCATGAGTTGTGAATATGACACATACTATTTAGTTATAAATACACCGGTGTATACATCTGTGTATCGATCTAAACAATATCATACTATTTAATTATAAATACACTGGTCTATACTACGTATACTAACAATCCAATACCGAGATTATCAAATCGCATAACCTATCGAGATTATTAATAATTAAAAAGTTATTTTTTTAAAAAGGTTGCAGGATCAAAAATTTTATTCTTGATTGTTAACTATTTTGAATTTTGAAAGTAGAGAGAGGATCAAGAAGAATCACAAAAGAGAGAAAAAAGCATAAAGCCGATGAAAAAATATAAATTTATTCATACCGATACTAGTTTTATGGTTGTGAAAATGAACATAAAATTTAAAAAATCTTATAACCAAAAGATATTACCGTATAGAAATGTGAACTACACAAATTTAGTATTTTCAAATTCAAGTTTTAAAAATAAATGGTAAGTTTGTTAAAACACTCATTTAAATTATCTAATATCCAATTTATCTATACTCCTTCTAATATTTGCAGATTTTATGGGATTAATGCCTAAACAAGGAAACTGAATATAATTTCAGATTTTTAATTAATGAATTTTTATATTAATAAAAATACATTAGTTAATTTTACCAAATTACCAATTTTGATCAAGATCTAGATGGATGGCCAAGATTTGTTCCTAAGGTTTCTAACTATGGTGGTGGTTCTTAATTGATCTATGTAAGGTTCAATGGGGAACCTCAAAAAAGTGGGAAACCATGCATTTAACATGTTCAATATATTTTAAAAATTCAATTGAACATGCAAAAAAATATTTTTTTCAAAAATTTCTTTATAGGTTTTGCATATAAAGATGTGTAGAAACTATTACAATAAAAAATTATTTTTTGTAAAAAAATTTTTTTTTACCTTTTTTAACTAATTTTAAGCATTTTTTTAGTTATTTTATTTTTCGATTTTTTGTCTAAAAAGCTTCTACATACATTTATATACAAAATCTTCAATTTAACTTTTTTGATAAAAATGATTTTTTTACATGTTAAATTGATTTTTTATGATATAATTAATATGTTAAATGCATGGTTCCTCAGTTCCTCACTTGTTTTAGGTTCCCCATTGAACCCACCCCCTCAATCCTATATATATACGGTAGGGTTAAGTTTGAATTAAAAAAAATGCAACAGTCCACTCCAACGTTCCAATCCATTCCAGCAATCACGGCCCATTCTTTTTCATCGGTGACGAGGGGGAAATTTCATCGGGTGCACCGAAAATATTTGGGGGGACGGGTGTTACCGAACAGTGAGGTTGTCATCTCACCCCACCGATATCCTCACCGAGACCACACCCACTAGTATAATGGGTGGTTTGTGACGATTCTTTGACCATTTATTTTGTAACATAAATCCCTCATTGGTCTATAACGACTTCAATTAAACATATCGAGTCCATACATTGTCTTTGCATATGACCGCCAAGTAGCCACATCAATTAAGTGATTCGACATTTCAACCTCTGCCCTCTGAATACAATGTTTTGACGTGTTTTTTTTGTTTGTTTTGTTTTGTTGTTTATATTAAGTTCTAGTGGTGGGCCGTGGATGCATGTTTTTTTCACATAACATTGCATTTTTAGTCCAGATTCCTTTTTATTTTTACGATAATTAATGATTTCTTATATGCATAAACAATATTACCCGGTTTTGTATTATCAAACCAACAATGTTTTGAAAGAAAAAAATTAGGGTCTCGCCTAGTTATGGTGGTGAGCTAAGCAAAATGATTTCTATACATTCTTTCTAAAGTACTTTAAGACATTGTATTATGAGAGGTTTCAAATGTGATCATAGTTCATCACATAAGCGTCACATACACAATAGGGCTTTTTCACATTTCCCGTAAAGTAACAATAACGCTGTTGTGGCGAGGCATGAAATGTATAATGGGATGGTAGGTTGATGTGGCTTTATATGAGTTGCTTATTATTTAAAAAATCAACACAAGTCTCCCCCATATGTCTGCGACGGCAGTCACGCCCTCACCCAGTGCCCACGTCCTCACCCTGTGCCCTTCTCTGTGCGTGCATCGTCCGATGTGGCGCTCCTGTGTCCACAACAATCCGTTCAAGTCTAATGGCAATCTAAGGTTCCATGGTGTAAAATGCATTCCAAAAAGGATAGATGATCAAATGATTAATAGCTAAAAGTACGTAATAATTTTAATTGATTTGCATCACAACCCCGAACTTTATAATTTTGATATTTTTAACGAATTTTCCGCTACATAGTTTTTATTTTATCTTAACACTCTACACGAGTTATATTTATTTACTTTTTGACGTGAATTTTCGTTAAGTTGTTTTAAACGTTTTATTATGCTCATCTTTAAATACACTACTGTAACGTTTTTTTTTTCTTTTTTTCAGCAACTTTTAATCCCCAACCGCTATAATGAGTAGCCATCGTGATTATTTTATGTAAGTTGTGCTGTAAATTTTGTTCGAATAACTTGACTTTCATATAAAAGAATATAACTTTCGCCGGACTTTCTAATATACCATCGCCATGTGATTTTTTTATTGTTACATTCAGAATTTGCTTATTTATCTACACTTCAAACTCGTCGAAGGCTTGGATGGTAACCCACTAGTATAAAAATTAAAAATAACGCTAGGTATTTTATAATAATTAAAGATACAAAAAGTATATAGGAATGAGTCAAACTTCTACAAAAACGTGCCGACGGTTGACCCGGTCGAGTCATTCATATGGTGACATATTCCATGGACCACGGTGATGGACCATTACTAGTTGAACAGTCAGCTACACTCTACCATTCATATACTATCTTTTTTAACCCTTTTCTGCTGATGACTTTTGGAGTCTTCCCATTGACCCATCATCCTTAAAAACCAACACCTATTGAATCTTGCTACAAATTCCACCGTTGGTTTCAGTTATTTGTCGGACCATGATCCATTTTTTCAGCCTAACTTATACTAATTAGTTATAACTACAAAACAGCGATCAAGAAAATTTTGTGGTGAAATGGAGACTCTTACTCTTACTCTTGTGGAGCATCAATATAAAACAAGTACATGGAAAGTAAGCATTTAAATAAATATTTGATTATTATTTAATAATATTTATGTTCATAAGTTAATTAAGCTTGAATGTAAGTTTGTTTAATTAACACGTACAGGTTCATCGTTTAGCATGTTTGGAAGTTAAAAACATTATGGAAAAAGTAACAAATATATTTACAGCACTTGAGTCTGCTCGGCCTCGATGCAAATCAGGATTACAGTTACTATGCTCATTACACAAATGCATGGAAAAATGCAAACTGCTTCTTCGCTATTGTTCCGAATCCAGCAAGCTTTACTTGGTAAATTTTGTTGTTCTGTTCTGTTACTTGACTTGTATATTTTCACTTGGTTCTTGATTTAACATTTTAACTAACCATTATTGTAGGCAATTAATGGAGAGAAGATTATTGTGAGGTGTGAAAGGATTCGTTACTCGTTGGACTTATGTTTGAGCCAACTTCAAAACATGGTCGAACCGACATTAGCCGTCCAGGTTTGTTAATTGTTATTCAAATTGTTGGACTAATCTTGAATGATACTAGTCAGTTAGAAGTTTTATATAAATAGTTAGGATAAGTGTGGTTTAATTTTTTGGTTTATTTAATTAGTGTTTTGAGTCTACATAGGAAATAGGATAGGTTTGGTTTGGTTTGGTTTGGTTTATTATAAATAGGGTCTTTGTAACCATGTATTTGGTGTGCTTTGGTTTATATATTAGAGAGAGTCGAGCGAGTTTGTTTGTTTGTTCATCTAGTGTTTGTGTGATCGATCAAGGGCCTGATTTTCCAATGATTCATCTGGTTTAACACCAAGCGTTGTTGAACATGTTCTAATAATCTTATATGTGTGTTAATTGTTGTAGATATCCCAAATTGTTGATTATATAAAAGGTGTAGCTTTTACTTTGGATGCCTCAGAAGATGAAGCAGGGAGAGTTTTACTAGCTTTACTCCATCAAGACATAAAAGCATCAAAATTTGCTACAACTGAGGAGCTCAAAGCTTTTAAATTTGCAGCTTCAAGGTTACACATTATATCCCCCTTAGCCCTTGTGATCGAGAAACGGTCCATAAGAAAGCTGCTTAGCAAGATTTGTGATACCGAACCAGTAAAAAAGAAAATCTTGAACTATTTGTTATATCTTGTGAAGAAATATGGGAATCTTACCAAACTACAAGAAACCGAAAGTGTTGAAGGTGGTGATGATGGTGGTGATGTTTTTGATTCACTTGAAATGCCAACGAGGTTCAAAAACCGTCACTTGAGTTCTTTCTCGTCTGCTAGCTTGGTACCAAGTTTCAACAGTTCCTTAGGAGATTTAAATCTGCAAGTAGACGATGTTTCGATCATATCTTCTGATGCTGGCACCGAAGATGGGTTTGATGAGATTCAAGAAAACTCCATAGGATTTAAGTGTGGTCCAGTTTTAGATAATGGGCCAAACCTGTTTATCCTTGGAAATCTTTCTGTTCTTCCTTGGGCATCAAGGCGTAAGGTGGTTGAAGATGTGAAAGCCTGGTTACAAGATGATCAAGAATCTAATCATTTCATATCGACAAGTTATGTTAAGCCTATTTTCATGTTTTTAAAAGAGGCTGATCGAAAAGGTGATTCGGTAGCAAAAAGACATGGAGCAGAGTTGCTTCTAATATTGTTGAAGGAATCCAGGTAATTGTTATTTCATAAAATTAGGAAAGAATACATATTTTGAATGAATTGTATCTTTATGGTGATGACAGGGACAAGTTCACCCAATATCCATGAGATATGCAAATCTTTGGTTGCATATATACTTGTTCTCGCCTAAACGCCAGATATTTTATATATGAAAAATAATAATAGATACATGTGTATATAGGTGATATGGTGTCAAATATCACATTAACTAATTGGATTTTCATGGCTTGATGCAGATCTGGCAGACCACCTCTACTAAAAGATGTGATGTGCGACCTCTCTTCGTTTCTAGATTCAGATATCACTGAAGAAGTGTTGCAAATACTAGAACTGTTATCATTCTACCATCATTACACTTCTGACATTGTGGCATCTGGCATTTTGTTGACTGTTTTAAAACTAATAAAGAACCCAAAGAGCAAACAACACAATGTGATTACGGCCCTAAGAGTTCTTTGTAACCTTTCTGCTCACATGGATCTAGGTCACCACATGATCTACTTAGGCTTCATACAAGATTTGGTGCCGTTTTTGGATGATTTGTTGTTGTCTGGTTACTGTATCAAAGTTTTCAAAAATCTATGTGCCATTGAAGAAGCTGCAGATCAATATTGTATCAACTGTATTACTTCAATTGGAGAGCTACTTGAATTGGGTAAAGATGAAGAACAAGAAGATGCAGTTGAGATTCTATTGTCGTTATATTGCCAACGTGAAGAATTGCGTGGAATTTTGTTGAAAGACAACATTGTTTCAAATTTGGTTAACATACATGGAAATGGGAGTTCCAAGGGTAGGTTGTTAGCGGGCGAGTTACTCCAGTTGTTGAATAACAATCCTGATGATTGTTCTCAGATATTCAACCTTTCGGACACCTCACAAAGTACAAATGGTAACCTTAAGACATGTTCCAAATCGTCAGACACCTCACAAACCACAAGTGGTAATTTTAAAACATGTTCCAAGTCAACGGGATTTTTTGGTAGGATCAAATCAAAATTTAGGAAATTTGTATGGTAGCTTTCCTCTTTGTTTAAAATTAAGCATAGGCTAAAGGTGGAATAAGAAATGCATCAACATGCATGTATTTGTTGTAGTTAAACTTTGATTAGTTTGAACATGTAGTATGTAGTCATTCACTGTATAATATTTGTTACTTTTAAGTAAATAATTATGTAAATTCAGTCGATGTCATGTCATAACTTGAGGTGTGTATGTAGTCAAAGGCAAGCACCTGGTGTGCCTATGCGCTCACGTGAGGCAAGGCCTAGGTGCCTCGAACAAACGTAAACCAACCTTAGTGTCTAGTTGCAGGTGACGCGAGTTCCTTGTCTCCATCTAGACACAAAATTGGCTACAAACCAGCTTGTACTAGGTTAAATACATCAAAATCATACTGATCCATTGAAAAATAAATTACACTGACCTCATGTAATGAGGTGAGCCAGTTGCAATTGCCGGTAGGGGTGTTAAAAAATCGGGATCCAAAATCGAAATATCCAAATCTCCGTATCCAAAATATCCAAAATTTGGATAATACGAATGTTTAGGTTTGGATTCAGATGTGGATTTCTAAAAAGTCCGGATAATCGGATTATTCGATATCCGATAATCAAATAAAAGTAAATATACATTATGTGACCACCAGGGTTAGTTTAAATATAGTAAAAAATAGTAGTTAATCTTATTTGAATGTGGATTTCCGAATGTTTTTTGTTTTCAATGTGGGAAACTTGGAAAATCGAATACACGTTTAGTTTTAATCTATGCAGGAAACATATTTTCTTCTGTTTATAATTCGGATATCCGTTCTATATTCGAATCCGTATCCAAACTTTCGGATATCAAAAAGTTCGTATAGGATATTAATATTCACCATTCAAAATTTTTTAATATCCGAAACAGATATCAAACAATAAGTTGACTATGACTACTTACACGACATTTATGAAGCAGTTAATGATATCAAACTCCACAACCTTTACTTTTGGTTTCAAGTCTCTTTACAAATTTTGTTTTTTTGTTTAAAGAAAATGTACTAACAATAAGTTGGATTTATTTGGAGAAATTATCATTAGTCACCATTGATAAAGTCATGTAAGTTATTCATTTCAGTTCCTTGTTGATTCACTATTGCCAAAACATCAACCATGGTCCAAAGATTTATGAGAGAATCTTAAGCAAAACCAATCAGGTGTAGGTGATATTTTTATAGGAAAAATATGGTTAGGATTTATATAAATTTCCGTAATTAAAGGCTTAAAATCTTATTTCTAATAAACAATTCCAAAGAAAGTAACGGCCGTTTCGGCTATTTACTTCCAAAATATCATTCTCGTTATTTATACTAATTATAAAGTAGCAGGCATGAAAGCATCTGTTGTAAAGATGGTATAAAAGCATCCGTTGTCCGTTGATGCTCATTATTGGGCTGGCGATGGTTCAATGACACCCTTCCAATTGTCGCTCAAGAAGTAGAGGGAGGACGCTATTAAAGGAAAAATGGCAGAGGTTGAAGGCGGCGTGGTTCCACACTCGTTAGCCTAAATATTAATATCTTATAAATAGCATTACAATATATTGTGAGTTGAGTTACTCGGGTTGTTAAATAACATCTCTGATGATTGTTCTTAGGTATGCGGCCTTTCGAACACCTCAGAAAAAAGCACAGATAGTAACCTTAAAACATGTTCCATATCATCGGGGTCTTCGTATGATCAAATCAAAATTTAGAAAATCCATAGCATTTTGGGTGTTACGTGCATCGATTTGCCATTATGAAATGAAAATCTATTTCATTTATTATAATTAACTCTGATTTATTTAACAAAGTTTAAACGTATGTAAAATTCGCTTTAAACATACCAGTATAGTCTTCAAATGTATTTTAGTAGAGTACATGTTGCCATGTTACGTGTTATAGACTTATAGTAGAATATTTAGTTTTAAGTAAAGAATTATGCAAATCCAACTAAAGTAAGAAATTATGGTGCGACACATATCAACCTTTACTTTTGGGCCCGAGTCCCTTTAGAAACATGTTATTTATCTATTAAAAGAGAATGTACAACAGTAACTTGGTTTAATTAAAAAACAACCGTACCAAGTAAATCCCACTGTAACTAAAAGTTGCAGTTATGAGTTGGGGAGTAACTTGGTTTAATTAGGAGAAACTAATAATAGTCGCCTTTGATGAAGTCGTTTAACTTATTCATTTCACTTCTTTGTTGATCCACAACTGTCCTTACAACATCAACCATAGAAATCATTCCCACTATCCTTCCATCTATGACTGGTACATGTCGTATTTGGTTTTCTGTGATCAAATAACTCGGTTTTATAAGTAAATGGATCAAAACTAGAAGTCTAGAAACCTAAGTAGTTGTAGTATACCTGACATTAGTCGCATTGCTTGATACACATTTGTGTCGGATGTCACTGTTACGAGTTTGTTCTGTTAATGTTAAACAAATTAAGAATATATCATCGAAAGCTGCACGCTTGAAGATTACATCGTACGAACATGCTGACCTGGTTTGTCATGATTTCCTGGACTTTGATATATTTATATGATTTATCATTAGCAATTACCTTCTGCAAGCAATCTGGATATTATGGTCAAGTACAAATATATTAAGACTAAAATCATTGTATCATATCAATATATCATGTTCATGTATTCATCTCAGAAATAACCTCTTTCAGTGACGATTCCTGCAATCATTTGTTCATCTCCAGGCTTTAGAACCACTAAAGATCCAATATTGTTTCGAGCCATCTGCATAATTACCACAAATTCAAGTAAATTGTCTCAAATTAAATGGTATATGATTAATATGGAAACGTACTTGCTTTGCAGCGTCATAGACAGTGTCATCGCTCTTGCACCAGAGCCATGATCCAACGTTTCCATCTTCTTTTTTCATTAACACTTCAGCAACTGTTGTATTTTCCAAACCCTTCTGATGCGTTAGTGGTGGTTTTATGATCGATGCATTTTCTGTATACTTTTGCAGCTGATGCAAGACTGGTACACGAAATGTCTCCCGACAAGATTTCATAACTCTTGCAATAACTTGCATCTTGACTGAAAATTGACAACTCTTGTGCCTTGGAACTTAGGATAGACTAAAAAAGGAAATGCGTAAATGACCATATGAAAACGGGTTTATCCTATGATGATATATGGATGGAACCTAATGTTCTTTTTTTGATATAGCAAACATCAAGTCAAAGAAAAGGATTTTCAAGCTTTTCCTTGACATGTTAGTTGCTTCAACAACCAGCCACCTAAAATGCTGCATTCTCTATTATGAAAGAGTTGTACCTTGAGTCGACACTAGGCATTGAGATTGGTGTCGGAGGAATGTACAAGTCATTGCAGCATGGACAAAGGGTTGCCTCTTAAAAGGTGATGCTAGACTTGTCAGACAAGGTAAATCAGCATCAAAAAGTTGCCTACATGAGGGGTAAAGTTTGTAAGACTCGTGTTTTCCGCCAACTTAATGGCGTTTTCTATTGTATCAAACTTGTATTTATAGCAAGCAATTCTCTCCTCTTCATGTTATGATATCACACAGCTGATAATTTAAATTTGCCACCATCTTTTTATTTTTTGTAGCATCTTTCATTATTGAAGATAAACAATGGCTGAAAAAAAGGTCTTTAGGCTTCCGTTTTCGCCTACCTTGGTTACTACAACCTGCATTACCCCGCACCCGTGAAGCGCCTACCCAACCACAGCGCACCGCCACACAAACCTCTGTTGCATCAACTTCTGCTCAAAAGCCACCATTTCGGCCTCCAGGGAAAGCCCCAGCACCACCACCGGCGACACCAGTACCACCACCACCACAGGCGACACCAGCACCAGCACCACCACCACAGGCGACACCAACAGCAGCACCACCACCACCGGTGGCACCAAGAGCACCACCACCACCACCGGTGGCACCAACAGCACCACCACCACCACAGGCGACGCCAGCAGCAACACCACTAGCTGCTAGACCAGCACCTTCTTCACCTAGACGATCTCCACCACAGTCAGCGGCATCAAGACCACCACCACCGTCTGTTCCAACTAAGTCAACAATACCCAAATCTCCACCTGTTAAACCAATTGAACCTGTCGTAACTCAGCCCGCAAAAGGAACTCAAGACACCACAGAAACTGCGGTTCGAGCAACCCCGCTTCAAACACCACCATTTAGTCCACCTAAGCAAGCTCAGTCCCAGCCTAGTCCTTCCCAAACTCCATCACCACCACCATCTGTTTCACCAAACTCGTCAGAACCCAAATCTCCAATTGCTAAAATTACTGTATCTGTTGCAGCTCAGCCCACCAAGGAATCTCAAACCACAACCGAAACCACACAAACCATTCTAACTGCAGATCCAGCAACCCACCTCAATCGCCACCACCGTCTGTTTCGGTTTCACCTAAGTCATCAGTACCCGAATCTCCAATTGCTAAACTACTGAATCTCTTGCAGCTCAGCCCGCCAAAGAAACTCAAACCACCTCTGAAACCACACAAACCATACTTACTGCAGACCCAGGAACCCCGCCTCTATCACCACCACGCAGTCCGCTTACGCAAGCTCAATCCCAGCCTAGTCCCACCCAAACTCTATCACCACCACCATCCATTTCACCTAAGGAATTAGTACCCGAATCTCCAATAGCTAAAACTACTGAATCAGTTGCACCTCATCCCGTCACCACTGAAACGACACAAACCATCAAAACTGCAGACCCAGCATCCCAACCTCCATCACGACCACTCAGTCCGCCTACGCAAGCTCAATCCCATCCTAGTCCTCCCCAAACTCCACCACCACCACCATCTGTCTCACCTAAGTCGTCACTACCCGAATCTCGAATTGCTAAAACTACTGAACCTGTTACAGCTCAGCCTGCCAAAGAAACTCAAACCACCACTGAAACCATACAAACCATTGAAACTGCAGATCCAGCGACACCGCCTACCCAAACTCAATCGCAGCCTAGTCCTACCCAAACTCCACCACCAGCAAAACAATCTCCGACCCGCACCCCACCGATATCTCCAAATCGATTGGCCTCTGAACCTACAGATACTAAATCCACAAGTGAAGTTTCAGAAATCAAAAGGTCAACCAGAGAAAAATATCCCATGGATTCAAATTATCTAGCTCTAGATCAAAAACCAAGAGAGTTAACAGATACCAAGTCCATGGATTCACATACAATGGATTTCAAGTCTCAAAAACATAAACTAGGAACCGCAATCGAAGACAACATTTCCAAGTTCGTTCATAAGATAGCAACCAAAGAATCCATGGGTGAAAAACCTGCAAATGTCATTACAGTTGCGGGTGATAACACAGGCGCATTGATGAATTTGGGCTTAGATGAAGGTCATAAGTTTACTACTGATCAAGATACCACCATTAATGAAGATAGCGAAAATGAGGAAGAACAGGCAATTGTTAATAGCAACACTCAAGGAATCAATAACTCAATGATGTTCGACAGTTCTGTAACTGAAAGAAACCCAGGTGTTCATTTAGCATTCTACCATAATCTAGCAAATATTGATCATTCGATAGTGAAGAATACAAAGTCAACTGAGATGCAAAGAGCTGAAACTAGCATTACCCCACCTCAACAACTTGTTTACGATCCGACAGTGCAGAGTGAATGCGAATTTGAAGAAGATGATCCCCAGACATCTGGGAAAAGTTATGAGATTGAGGTTCTTTGATTTGAACAAGCGTAACGAGTAAATAAGGATATGATGCTTCATATCATTTATTAAGTGATTTAAACCTATGTTTGTATAGTAAGTTTTTCATGTATGCTAAAGGTGTGCCTATACATTTGAAACTGGAGATGTAACTCTTGAATAACTAACTGTATGTCACTAGTTTCACTCCAAAATCTTCTATTATAAACAGAACCTTAATAGTGATGCAAAACTTTTCAAACAAAGATGAATCTTTACAAATAAATTACACAAACACTAGATTAATGAGAGAGAGAGAGAGAGAGAGACAACTGAAATCGGACGAGCGGAAGACGTTCAAAACTGTCCATGGAATTGCCAGTCCTAAGAACTGAGATGCTGCAGATTGAGCACCATTGATAAAACCCAAATTTGGGAACAGGGCATAGTTACAGGGACTGCTATAGGTAGAGGTGCGAAAAAAAACCCAGTTCGGGGACCAAAACCAGCCACGCCGAACCAGTTCCAGTTTCAAATCGTTTCAGATATTATTCCAAACAGTAGGTTCAGGACTGGTATCGACGTATATAAAACACAACTGAAACGACAACAATTTTGAGGAAAGCAAGTGTTTCACATCTTTCCGTTTGTCCATTGATATCGATTTTAGCTTTTCCGAACTTGGATCTATGTTGCAACATGTGAACAACCACTAACGAAAACCCATAAAACATAATCTGATAATCAAGTGGTATATACAATATATTTCATGTGTATTAACGCAATGTGCGTGTAAGAGGGTGAGGGTGGAAGAATTCCCCTTTGTGGATATCCATAATGCTTGATAACTATAAGTTTATAATTTATAACTCAAACAAAACTGCAGTTACAATAATTATTTTGTACCAGCTAGAAATGCTAATCCCCTCATAAAAGCCAGGGCCCAGGGGTTTTATAAAACACAAGTTAAAATTCATTATTGTTCAATAATGGTTGTTGATTCAAGTTGAAGCAACAATCATGAGGTTTAAAGGTACCATCATTAGAGCCTAAATGCCAACTCCCTCGCATCATTTCCCTTTGCTTCAGTCCAAAGAAAATGCCAAATCACATGTCTCCTTTAAACCGCGACATGACACATGTTATTTCAATGAATCCTCTTTCAGTACGGAAAATAAGTCTTTGTAATCTGTGAGTATTGAGTAAGAACATTGTTATATGAGAATAAAAATAATATGAACTAGTCAACCTGGTTCATTGCATAACCATGTAAATCAAGATTCAAGAACATCGACCAAATTTCTAACAATTTCAACATGGGACCTTAATATGATTTCATGTTATCGTGTTCTGTTTTTTTATATGAATTATCATGTCACGACTCACCTCTAGTTCAAATGTTATGTACCTTGTATATGAAGTTTAAGTGATGGTGACAGTGATGGTGATGGTGAAGGTCTTTCTTTCTGGATAGATCCAAGTGCTCTTCTGGGCAATAAGCTGAGCTCTTTACTACTTTGGATGCCACCATTCTTCATTTCTCCTGGCAAAACATACAAAAAGTTATTCCAAAGCTCGCCTCTTGAATTTAAAACAAGAACCGATGGCCAAGACATGAATGACATACCATTGTAATCCAAGAGGTTTGCAGATGCAGACAACCGAATTAGAATAGGAGTGATGACAGTGAGAGCAGCCCATAAGAAAAGTATCACAAAAAAGGTCCTCCCCAACATTTCTTCAAGAAATAACTGGTAAAATAAAGCTTAAAAACTTTTTTGGAGAGTATAATTTATATGCGTAAACTTTCGGATAGCGTGTAAGGATAGGAAGGCCCTTTAAAATGTGATAAAAGATGAAACATATAAAGAAATGAGCTGTAAGAAATGAAAATGATTAAACAAAAGATTATTTAAACCAGTACTTATATAACTAAAATTTTCATTGGACATGAAAAAGTCAGAAATACTTCACAGTGAACTTGGTGATTTTCTCTGGTTGGTAATTGAGAAGTGGTTGTGCCAATCAGGAACATACAAGTATAACAAAGATCCCATCTAGCATCTTTATGGGCCAACATTCTATTTGGTAGGGACAAAAACTGTAATTATACATACCTTGTGCAATTATGAGGTTCTCAAACAAAAGCCCACCTGTTAACTGATACATGTATTGCAAATAAACGAGCAGACAATATTATTATTACTACGGAATCATTTGTGCTTAATCAGCAATCAGAGCGGTTTCTACTGTGTAATAATAACAAAACATTAGAACCCAAGAGTTACTTCTACACTATCTAAATCCTAGGCAGCTGCTTCTTCAACCCCGGTGATTTGGTGAGCCACCAGTTGCAGGTGATTTCCTCCCGCCATATTTCTGTCAAATTTTAAAAAGCAGTAAATACAAAATAATAGAAATATATGAATTAAATTTCTTAGGGGTGGTTTGGATGTAATTATTGAAAAATTTTAGGCCTTACCTGCTTTCCGAAGTTAAATGGGACATATTTGTATTTAATCATGTGCATGACTTGACGCTTCATAGTGAGAGCAAAAAGGACAATCCAATAGCAGAGCAGTATTGGCCAGAAAACAGGGACATCAAATAGAGAAAAGAACGTCATAAGGAAGGCTACAAGGAAAGCCTTTGTGATGGCATACCTGGAATTATAAAACAAATAAGTTTAGACTTTTTAGTTACTAACTACAAATGATTCAGAAAAAATAAAGAGATCCTTAATCGGTTTAAAGCAGAAACATCATGGCCCGAACTCCAAAACATATATCAAGCCGCCAGACAAAATTAGTAAAGTGACATAGAAATATAAAGCAGTGTCAAAATTATTATCTCTGTAAAGTTATATTATGTAAATAATATATATAACCAACGAAAATAGTAGCAGGAACCGCCATATTATCAATATAATGTACCAAAATAATATGGTATCAATACTAAAAAATATTGATTCTGATCAGAATCCTATTTAATAAATAGCTTATACACAAATGTCTAAATGGCATATAAGCACAGACCACCTACCTCAACTTCATGTTTTTTAAAACAGCATGTTAAAAACTTAAACATGAGCCAAACAATGTGAACCCTAATAAACAACAGCTGATTACGTAGAAATTGTTGCAATTGTCATACATATGAAAGAAGTAAATAATATATATGAATAGATCCAACACTTCTCATGTCGGTCTATATATATCGAACATGTCAATATTACATATAGGAAGCTATTTTGATTCTTTGAATACTAAGCGGCGATGTTGATGTGTAACCATTGTGTGCAACCTTGTTCATATCATACTCGTATACTTTTTCTACTACTCGTGTACTTTTTGTCCATAACAAATTAAGTAACGTAAAACTTAAGTACCTCTAAAGATAACTATTACTCAAAAAAAAAGCAGGAGGGAAATACGTATATATTATTTCAGAAGAACAAATGATTAGTAAAGCATATAACTCAATAGAAGTATACCCACTACAAGTTTTTTTCATTTAATTAAATATGAAGATGGATGCACTAAGGTCATTACAATAGCTATCATCCGAGTTAAACAAATAGCAACCATTACAGACATTAGTCTAGACCAAGTTGCACCTTTGCACGGAAATATGTCATTCCTGAAAGTAATTAGGTTGTAATTTGTGATGATTCTCATTGATCAAATAATATCCCTATATATAGGGAAGGATACAACCAAGAAATAAGGAAAGGATATATACAAATAAATACAATGATTATCTCTAATAACAAACAATATCTATCCCTAAATATATCAATATCTTCGGCTGCTAAGACACCCCCTCAGTTTGAGCGGGCGGAGGACAGACGCTCAAGCTGGACCGAAAGGATTGGAATAGCTCGCGAGATAATCCTTTTGTAAATATATCCGCATACTGCATTGAGGACGGAACATGTAGAACCTTGACTTGACCAAGACGAACCTTCTCCCGTACAAAGTGAATGTCAATTTCAATGTGTTTTGTTCTTTGGTGTTGAACCGGATTATTTGACAAATAGACGGCCGATATATTATCACAAAACACAACAGATGCACGGGTCACAGGGGTGAGTAGTTCGAACAACAAATTGCGAATCCAAGATAGCTCGGCGACCGCATTAGCAACTCCCTTGTACTCTGCTTCAGCACTAGAACGTGAGACAGTAGGTTGACGTTTTGCAGACCATGATATGAGATTATCTCCTAGAAATACACAGTAACCCGATGTAGAACGTCGCGAATCCGGGCATCCACCCCAGTCAGCATCAGAATAAGCGACTAAATCAGGAGAAGATGATCGCAATAACCGAATACCATAATCAACAGTACCTTGTAGGTATCGAATTATCCGTTTCATAAAAGCAAAATGAGGTACCCGTGGTTCATGCATAAACAGACACACCTGCTGAACTGCGTAGGATAAATCAGGACGAGTAAAGGTCAAGTATTGCAAAGCGCCTGCCAGGCTACGATACAGTGTTGGATCCGAAAAGAGCTCACCATCTGTAGCGCTCAGTTTAGATGACAAATCAACCGGTGTGGAACATGGTTTGCATTCGGTCATAGAGGCTCGGGCAATAATGTCCTTCGCATATTGAGCTTGGGACAAAAAAATACCATTCGACTGTTTAGTCACTGTAATCCCCAAAAAATGATGTAACGAACCCAAGTCCGTCATTGCAAACTCCTTTGAGAGCGTATGAATAATCGTGTGTAAGAGACGATCATTAGACGCAGTAATAACAATATCGTCAACATATAGCAGCAGGTATGCAATATTAGATGCGTCTTGATGAAAAACAAACAACGACTGATCACTTGTGCAACTACGAAACCCCTTGGATGTAATAAAGGTAGCAAAACGAGTATACCATGCCCGTGGCGCTTGTTTGAGACCATAGAGTGATTTCTTCAAACGACAAACGTGGTTAGGAAATCGTTTATCATAAAACCCTGGCGGTTGATGCATAAAAACTGTCTCATGCAAGTCCCCATGTAAAAACGCATTCTTGACGTCAAGTTGATGAATCGGCCAACCCCGCGACACAGCCAGCGATAAAACCGTACGAATCGTAGCCGGTTTGACAACCGGACTAAACGTCTCATCACAATCAATACCCACTGTTTGAGAATTCCCATTAACCACTAAGCGAGCCTTATAACGCTCCAATGATCCATCCGATTTAAACTTGTGCCTGAATAACCACATACATCGAATAACCGGTCTATCGCAGGGACGTGGGACAAGTTCCCAGGTTTCATTTTCCTGTAATGCCGAAAACTCGGTTTGCATAGCATGTAACCAATTAGAATCGGTAAGGGCCTTGGCATAGGAAGTGGGGACCGGGGATAGGTTCGTGGTATGATGGATGGCAGAGGTGTGAGATCGGGCTTTGGATCGGGTGGTCATTGGGTGATGGTTCGTAGGTGGAGCAGGCTGGGTAGGCATGGGCTGTGGTGGTGGGTCGGGCTGGGTTTGGTTTATGGGCTGACCGGATGGGCCAGAAGTAGATGGGGTGGGCTTGGAGCGTCGGGTATATGTAAAACGGATTGGGGGATTGCTGGGTATGGAGTGGGCCGTGGTATTACTGGTTTGGGAGTGGGCCAACGGTTGGGTAACAGGCCTATGAAAGCTAAAGCCCGGTGGAGGGGAATCATCAAGGAAGTGGTAGGATGCAGGGGGCTGTGAGAGCGCGTATGGGAAGACGAGCTCATCAAAGGTCACATGACGAGATATATGAACCCTGCCAGTGGAAGGATCCAGGCAACGGTATCCTCGGAAATCAGGGGGGTATCCGAGAAAGATACACCGTATGGACCGATGGTGGAGTTTGTGGGGTTGGGTGGCTGACATGTTAGGATAACACGCACACCCAAACACTCGTAAGTGTTCATAGTCCGGATGGCGGAGGTAAAGGGCAAAGGTAGGGGTATAAAAATTTAGGCGTTTAGTTGGTAAAATATTATGGAGATAGGTGGCGGTGTGTAGGGCTTCAACCCAAAAGGAAGGAGGTAGATTTGCATGAATTAAAAGGGCTCGAATGATGTCATTCAAGCGGCGAATCATACGCTCGGCCCTTCCATTCTGGGATGAGGTTTGAGGACATGAAAACCGAAATAATAAACCGTGTTGTTGGGCAAAGTTTTTAAATGCTAAATTGTCAAATTCACCCCCTAAGTCACATTGGAATGTTTTAATTTTTCGGTTAAATTGGGTAAAGATTAATTGATGGAATTTGGCAAAAGTGGGAAAGGTTTCGGACTTATATTTAAGGGGGTAAACCCACACGAAGTGTGAGAAATTGTCAATTAGCACCATGTAATACTTATAGCCTGTTTTACTCGTGATAGGCGAAGTCCATAAATCACAATGAATAATATCAAAAGGAGCAAAAGTAAATGTGTTTGACGAATAAAAAGGTAAACGTTTATTATTCGAAAGTTGGCAAGAGTTACACAAATTGTGACTTTTGTCCTTATTACAATGAAAATTAAAATTGCGATTTAAAATATCTAAGACTTGCGCCCCGGGATGTCCTAGACGATCATGCCATGGTAAGTGGTGGGAGGCAATGAAAGTGGCTTGTGGCGGAAGTTGAGGCGGCGTGAACGTGTAGAGATTCCCGGTACTGTTGTGACGAGAAAGTGCCTTCCTAGTTTTGAGGTCCTTCAAAGTAAAACCAAACGGGTCAAATTCAACAGACACTAGATTATCACGAGTAAAACGTCTAACGAAAATAAGGTTTTTAATTATTTGTGGGCTATATAGGATATTGGGAAGTATATAGGTTCGGTTTGGTAGTGGGTGAAAGCCCGTTCCCGATTTAATAATTGGTGTAAACATGCCATTACCTACCAAGATATTACGACACACAGGAAAAGAATCAGGGAGAACAATTTTACCTGGGTCCTTAGTGACATGGGACTCAGCACCAGTATCCATAACATCCGAATTCCAAGCCGTGGGGTTATTAACCTGCAAATTAGCCATGGCTGCACTTAAATCTGTTGGGCAGAGAGGGTTGTACTGCATCGGCGAAAACCCGGGTGGGGTAAACGGGGAGTAACCGGGTGCTGCTGGGATCCCTGCATATTGTACCTGTGGAGACGCGGGCTGGTCCGGTTTATGTGTTTGCTGCGTAGGGTAAGGACACGGTGGTGGAGTCCACCATGCCCACGCAGGATAGGAGTTAAACTGTTGCTGCTGACCCGGATAACCAGTCCACGGGGACTGAGATTGGCGGCCTCTGCCCCTGCCCCGCCGATTCGAAGAAGAGGAACCGCGTCCCCGGTTGCCGCGTCGCTGAGGATAAGGGGGCTGCTGCTCAGACTGTTGAAGGCTGTTCGAAGAAGAAGAAGAACCGGCCGTAGCCGGCGCTGCAGTAGCAGCCAAAACCGTGTTCTGTGTACCCTTTTGTGCCTCTATCCGAATGACTTCATCATTCAACATGGCGATTGCCTCGTCCCAATCAACACCCTGCTGATTTATGAGAGATGCAGTGGTGTTGAATTCGGCCGGGAGCCCTCGCACAAGTTGAAGAACGAGTCTGGAATCGGAGACAGGCTGATCGACATCGGATAATTGATTCGCCAAGTCAGAAAGCTGCTGGCAGTAGTCGTCAACAGAAGTGCAGGCAGCGAGTGTCAGATTGCAAAAGCGCGTCTCGAGCGCCGCAGCGCGAGCCTTCTTGTTACTCAAGTACTTCTTCTCGAGTTTAAGCCAAGCCTCTCGGGCGACAGTAGTGTCCATAAGACGCTTCAGGTTGTCGTCCGAAACCGTACTGTAGATCCATTGTAAGACCAAGGCGTCAAGTTCTTTCCATTGGTCAAACTCGGGGGATGGAGCGGCTGGCGGAACAGAGTCGTCGATATGATCGATGACTTTGTATGCAACAGCATGAAGTCGGAATAACTTGACCCAAGCCGAATAGGTGACCTTAACCCCGTCCAAAGTTCGAATCTTGGATTGGATATTGGTCACCGAATAGGCCGGGTGAAGAGGCAGAGGCTTGACCGATGATTCAGGCGCTGCATCAGACTTCGTCATGCTGTGAAAACCGAACGAATCCGGTGGTTGTCGCTGCGAACAGGGACGGAAAAAAGAAAAAGAAAAGGGACGAAGGTAGTCAGGAGCCGGTTATGGCTCTGATACCATGAAAGTAATTAGGTTGTAATTTGTGATGATTCTCATTGATCAAATAATATCCCTATATATAAGGAAGAATACAACCAAGAAATAAGGAAAGGATATATACAAATAAATACAATGATTATCTCTAATAACAAACAATATCTATCCCTAAATATATCAATATCTTCGGCTGCTAAGAATTCCATGCGCCATTTCAGCTACCATTACGAACCTACTTAATACTACATCATCCGTAAAACATGCAACAATAAAGTCCAGTAGGAATAACTTGTTATAGGTAAGTAGGTATAACAAGATGCATCAAGACATACACTTATCCAACATTCAAGATCAAGATCCATGAAATGCCAAAAATCGGAAGTGAGCTAAACTCACCAAAACTTGAACTCCGGAAGGCGGCGGATAAAAGGCCTAAACTCATCAGAGTCTTTAGTAGGCAATGAAGCCCCATCCAAAGCTTCCAACTCCGGATCAACCTTGGGCGACAGAAATCCAATCAACAGATTCAATATATAAATTCCAAGACCATAAGATATGATGTAAAACCCTTGAAGATAATAGACCCGCAGCACATAAATTGCCGCAACAGCAAGCGTCCCGAGCCACCTATGAACCGGAAGCGGAGTTGATTTATCGAGATAAATCTGGAACGCCCTCGAGAATTCCGTTTTCCACTTGGTTAGTGGCGCCATTGGGGAGGCAGCAGCATCACCCCCTAATCCTTCCATTTTAACCAACTTTTTAATCTGTTTATGTACCAACTACAAAAGTTATACATAATCAGCTAATAACTTAATAAGTGAATGACAAAAGCAACAACAGTAAGCAAACAGTGCTAGCTTTTAACCTAAAAAATCAATGAATATGTCTAATAGAATGATTGTGTTAATAATAAAACGATCAAATATGGAAAGGGGATTAAACAAATAATAATATTGTAAGTATCCGATTTACGTATGATTATATAAAGAGATTGAAGAAGACGAGTGGTAATCGATGAGAAAAAGAGCAGTAGTAAGAGTTGAAGAGGTTACCCAAAGGGGATTGTTCTTTACTTCTTTATTAGGGTTTCTGCCTGAGAAGATGATGATATGATTATCCGAATTCGCACCCACTTGGTTTTTAGGGGGCAAAAACCAAAGTTATATAGGTAGGATTTGTGAATTTTGATGAAATGTTACAGTATTTTATTTTTTATGAGTTTTTCAATTTATTTATTATTTATTTATTTTTTTTTGCATAGTAGACTCATAGACCAACAAAGGTTGCATGTTCTATACGGTAGCGGATTAAAAAACCTACTACTTTTTTACTTTAAAGAGTTTATGTTGATAATAATTTTTTAAAATTAAACAAGGTTTACACTGTGTTTCAAATTTCCAGGGGTTTCCAAAAATCTGTTACAATGGTCTGGATCTACCCCTGAGCTTATGTTTTTTTAAGCTTAATCTTTAGTTTCTTTTCCTACAAGCCATGACCTCCATGGCTCCATCCCCCTTTGTCGCATCTCGTGCATGTCAATTGTTCTTGGGCAAAAACATATGGTTACAAATAGCCTATGAAAAAAGAGGCGTGCTGATTCTAATGATTTCAATTATTCATTTTGACGAAATATGAGACCTAGAAGTGTATCGATAAAGATAGTTGCTTAGAAATTTCGTATTATATCACAAAGCATTCTACCTTAGATAACTTTAGTGAAAATATTGAACACTATATAAATGTATTGTGGCTGATTTTTTCAACATGTTACATTCGCATCAATTTTGACATCACTTAGCTCAAAAATAATTTCCAAAATCTTGCTTAATAAAGAATATCAAACTTCAGTTTAATAAATCATATCAAGTAAAGCAGAGACAAAAACGATTTACGCATATGGATAGATAAAACTTCAAACCAAAAAGTGACATTACTAATCAATCTTAGGGTATTGGATTTTAATAATTCAAATTTTCACTGATTGGCCGAAAACAATCTCTACTTCAAAAATTCCAAACAACGATCCCAACTTTCAACTTATTGGCCGACAATGAACCTTTGTTAATTGAGAACTAACTCAGTTAGTGGATGATAACATAAACGTTGACGTGGCATGTTCACGCTAACGTGGCATGCCACGTCAGCGTCCACTAACTGAGTTAGTTATCAATTAACAAAGGTTCACTATCGACCAATACATTGAAAGTTGTAATCGTTGTTAGGAATTTTTGAAGCAAAAATTATTGTCGGCAAATGGGTAAAAGTTTGAATGATTAAATTCCAATACCCCTAAATCTTATACTTAACCAGGAAATGTCCAAATCTGTTTTATGTTATTGTAACAAAACCAAGAAGTGAAAGAATATGAACAACAAGGGACTGATTTGTCATTTAACATTCTTTGGGGTTTGCAGATGAAACACACACAACACAGTCGCACACATATACATATACGCAGTGAAAGAAGGTTGAAGACAGTGATCAGGTAGCTATGGGAACCCTAGGAAGAGCAGCTTATACAGTCGGCTTCTGGATCCGTGAAACCGGCCAAGCCATGGATCGGCTCGGCTCCCGTCTCCAAGGCAACAACTTCTTCAAACAACAACGTATTTCCTTTCATATCCCTAATTTTATTTACATTTTTTTAACCATTTCTTCATTTTACCTATTTACTTTTCATTTTTTTACCCATCCTTAAGTCATTACATTTAGTTCAGTTTATGTTAGTGGGAATTTATGTTACTTTTGTGATTAGTTAGATTATTAAAGACATGTGAAGAGTTGTACTTGTAATTAGAATCAGGGTTTAATTTTATACGTTTTTTGTTAGTATTGTTGTTTTGAGGTACACGCGTTTGTAATTCGCATCATGAATGCTAGGCGTTTGTTATTTAAACAATACTGAAAATTATTTATAGATAATGTTTTAACTTGTTGACTTTAAACACTAAAATATGTGATATGCTCATCATCTCTGGTTAGGTTTGTTCAATCGATGGTCTAATATGTACAAATGCTCAAACCTGTTGCACAATTGATGGTCAGATTTGTTCAATCAGATTTGGAAAACCGTTGAAGTCGATGGTCTAATGTTTTCAATATTTGTCAACTGCAAAAAGTGCCACATCAGACATAAGGTCTCATCAGACTATCAGAGTGCACCATGTGATGCGCGCATTATGCACTTCTGATGTGCGCATTTTAAAACCAAGTTGAAGTCTTAGGACAGTAAAGATAAACAATCGTATATCAAGTAGACTTTAACCAGTATCACAAAATTATTTAAAGATAATGCACCGCGATGGCATACTTTTGAAGATAAAAAAAATGAGTTTTTACACCTGGATGCTCGGTTAATTACCTCATTCTTTCCATTTTTTTAGTTATAAAATATGCGTTCTAGAAGTCATTCAATAATGCTATGTAGCTGTGCTTTCTTTGAAACAATCTTTTTTTTTTTTTTGGTCAGTTTCCAGGCACCGGACTCTTATGAATGTATATGATAAAGCCCCCGTGGTAGCTAAAGATGCATTTGTGGCCCCAAATGCTTCTATCATTGGGGATGTTAAAGTAGGGGCAGGATCGTCTATTTGGTATGGATGTGTTATGAGAGGTAATGGTTAAACATTTTGCCTTTTATTATTAGCGGTAATAATGACCTAGAATTGATAGTGTTACTGCAAAACTAGATTAAGGACAAAGAATCTGATTGAAGTAGATAAATTAACAGGTGACAAAGTTGTTAACAAAAACAAAATCATAAATTTGGAGTAGTTTCTTTGTTGAACATTTGTACTTTGTAATAAGTTTCGTTATCGTTGTCTGTAATTCATCCATCCAACCTGTTTAGTATCGTTGTGACACCTTTAAAATCTACATTGGAATGCAAACTTTATGCTTAAAGTTAAAGAATTGAGATGTTTGCCTGTTTTTGAATTTTTGCTTCTACGAAGATGGAGATGAATAAGCATGTAAAATATTAATATATTTTTTTTTACTTTTATTAGAAACTTTGTAATAGAATGCAAATTAATAATTTAATATGCTCTGAGGGTATTGAAAGTTGAAACCAACATGATGTTAAACCTTCTTTGATTAACACTTAATGTTTGAATTAACCATTGAGGATATTCATTATCTTGCCGATGAAGCCTAGCTCAATTGGTGAAAATTGGGGGAGCTAGAGTGGAGGTCATGTGGAGGTTAAGGGTTCGATTCCTATCGGAGCCATATTTACCACATGTGGGGGTTCCACCTGGGGAGATCCCCAATCCAAGTGGGATGGGTAATCAGTACATGCTGGCTCAGGGTGTTAGCCGGAGCTCCAGCAGTTGCACCACTTGCCGTTAAAAAAAAGGATATTCATTATCTTTTTATCAACTTATAAAAATCTAGCGCCTTCTTTCAAGTACGAGGCAGTTTTTAGCAAGAAATGCATTGTTCCAACAAGGCAGCTAGCCATTTGAAAAAGTTAATTGTACCAAAATAATTTTATCATCATCATCATCATGAACCCCTTATCTGTCGTTTAAGTGCTCACTTAAGCTACGCATTCATAATTGATAATATACTTATATACCAAAATGATTACTTAATAACATGGACCATGTAAGCATTAGCTTTTCTTTACATCATTTTTGGATTTTGTTGAAACTTTAATAAAAATTTACATCTTACTGATACTGGATATGTATGATAGGACTGAAACTAGTGTCCGTGCGCCTGTAGGGGATACTGATTTCTTTCCCGTGGAGGTAGGGCTCCACCAAGGGTCCGCGTTGAGCCCGTTTCTTTTTGCGGTTATCTTAGATGAGGTGTCTAAGTCCATTCAGGAGACACTACCGTGGTGCATGCTTTTTGCTGACGACATTGTATTAATCGCGAAAACTAAGCAAAGTCTGAATATGAGGTTAGAAGAATGGCGATTAGCTTTAGAGAGAAAAGGTTTAAGGATTAGTCGCTCTAAGACGGAGTACATGCACTGCGATTTCAGCGGAGTAAACAACGAAGATCACACCCAGATCACCATTGAAGGTCATGTGGTCCCGCAAGTAACTAAGTTTAAGTACTTAGGATCCTTTGTCCAAAGGGACGGGGAGATTGATAGTGACGTTGCACATCGCATTCAGGCAGGATGGTGTAAGTGGAGAGCAGCCGCTGGAGTTTTGTGCGATAAGAGATTCCCAACTAAATTAAAGGGAAAATTTTATAGGGTTGCAGTTCGACCTGCTATGCTTTATGGGACAGACTGTTGGGCCATCAGAAAGACACAGTTACGAAAGATGGAAGTGGCAGAGATGAGAATGTTGAGGTGGATGTGTGGTCACACTAGGTTAGACCGAATTAGAAATGAGGTTCTTAGGAAGAGGTTTGAAGTGGCTAACATATCAGATAAGATAAAGGAAGGGAGATTAAGATGGTTTGGACATGTGAAGCGGAGACATATGACAGCTCCAGTCAGAAGAGTGGAACACCTCTCGGTGGAGGGGAGGAGGAGTAGAGGCAGACCCAAATTGACTTGGGTTGATCGGATTAGGCAAGATTTGTTAGAATTGCACATCTCTGAGGATATGGTCCAAGATAGGAATTCGTGGAGGCTTAGGATAAAAGTTAAAGATTTTTAGGAGTTAGGAGAAAATGTTTTTTGTGTCGGCTTAGGGATGGTCTCTATGCTTGTGTGTGTATATATATATATATATAGGTCAATTATAAATTGAAAACCCGCTTGAGTTGAGAAAACCTTCGAAAACCCATGTAAAAAAATAATTTTTTTCTTTGAAAAAAATAACAAATGTAAAATACATGTTTGTAAGCGTTTTTGGCCAAAAAAATAAAAAAAGCGCTGATAGGATTTTTTATAAAAAAATAAACAAAGTTGCTAAAAACATAGGTAAATAGCTGAAAACATATGTTTTTTTAGCAACATTGTTTATTTTTTTTAAAAAATTCCCATCGGCGCTTTTGTTATTTTTTTTGCCCAAAATGCTTAAAAACATGTATTTTACATTGGTTATTTTTTTCAAAAAAAAATAATGGTTTTTTACATGGGTTTTCAAAGGTTTTCTCAATTCAAGTGGGTTTCCAAAATATCCTTTCCCTATATATATATATATATATATATATATATATATATATATATATATATATATATATATATATATATATATATATATGTTATATTATGGTATGCATTCACCACTCTTTTTAGTGTTTTGTGTTTGCCTAATTATTTGTAAATATATAGTGTGCGTTTGTTTTTCGAGCTGGGGGTCTCTCTAGAAGCAGCCTCTCTATCTCTAAAGATAGGGGTAAGGCCTGCCTACATCTTACCCTCCCCAGACCCTACTAATAGCGCCGCTATTTTGTGGGATTTCCTGGGTACGGTTGTTGTTTCACTGATAAAATACGGTTTTGTATATAGGTGATGTGAACAGCATTAGCATTGGATCAGGTACTAACATACAGGATCACTCACTTGTGCATGTTGCAAAATCTAATCTACCTGGAAAGGTGCATCCAACTGTGATCGGTGACAATGTGACTGTTGGTGAGCAATGTGTTTTAAGGGTTCTAAAATCATTTTTTTCAATTAACTGATTTAATTTAAATGTATACAATTCAGGTCATAGTGCTATTTTACATGGATGCACTGTTGAGGATGAAGCATTTGTTGGGATGAAAGCGACACTTCTTGATGGGGTAGTTGTAGAGAAACATGCCATGGTTGCTGCAGGAGCTCTTGTTAGACAGGATACTAGAATCCCCTCGGGCGAGGTTTGTTTTATCCAAATATTTATATTTTTTTTCTTTATTAGAAAACACAAAACATTTGTTAATGAAGTTGGTTGGGAATGTGGTAACAGGTATGGGGAGGTAATCCTGCAAAGTTCTTGAGAAAGCTTACAGACAAGGAGATAGCTTTCATTGCTGAGTCAGCTGCTAATTACAAGAACCTTGCGGAGGTTCATGCCACCAAGAATGCAGAGCCACTTGACGACACTGAGTTTCTTAAAGTGATACAAAAGAAGGCGAAAGAAGACAAACCTCTGATTCAGTAATCGTTGGGCATTTTTCTCGTGAATAAGTCTGTCACGAATGTACTTTTTTTTGTTCCTCCTCGTGAGTTTGATGTTGACGAACACATGCTTGTTTAAGCAGGTTGTTTATGGACATTGGATCGGCGGTCTCTCTCTCTCTCTCTCTCTTTCCTTTTGAAATAAAGCCTAAACTTATTAGAGTTAGAATTGCTGCAGTTAGACCGCATGTACCGATTGTTTTACTGTTTTTACATAGAAAACTTCAAATGGATCGGATATTTTCTGTTGTTGATTTGAGTTGGAACTCGATCGGATATTTTACTGCTCTTTGATCTCTTTAGAACTCATCATATTGCTCGGTCAAACAAGCCCTTGAGCCATGTTTGATTCACCTGGAATTGGAAAATGGTAATCATTTTACTTTTGTTAATTTCCTTCAAATTTTTAGCTCATAGGAATTTCATTTTTCTTTCATAGTTAGCCTCCTACACTGCACGACCTTTTAAGCATTTCAAACACTTAATAAATTTACAAACCAAAGATCTTTCAAATTTTCGAAGTTATTATATCAAATGCTTTTGAAACAATTCAGTTTCTTCATAAACATTCTGCTAATCAACTGCTTAATCCTTGACCGGCATAACTTACCTAAGCATGAGGGAGCATCCGGGCATTAAGCCGGAGCTGGCTATCAAGTTCACGCATATGGACTATGCGGCTCGATACCGCAGCAGTTTCGACCATGTCGAGGCATGGCAATTGTTGCGTCAAGTTTAAGTATTTTTTTTATTTAAGTTTTAATGTATTTTTATGTTTAATATTAACATAATTATGTTTTTGTTTATCCTTTCTGTTTGATTATGTGTTAATTTAAATGAAAAAACATAAACGGTTTCCAAACCATGAAGAAACCCACGGGTCACCGTCACGAACCCACTACCAGCACAGGTGGCGGCATTGTTGCCGTGCTGGTAGTTGGGTACCCGTGACTGTGAGGTACCTGTACAAAAATCGGTAAGCGCCCCGCCCCCTTTATAAATGTAACATGTCATGTGTTTAAAAAACAATAGTGATGCCTGTAATTCCCTTCAACTGCAAATCAAGAGAGAAGTTTCAATTAAGAATTCAATAAGGTCATGTCATTGCAATAGAAACTCAAAGAAACTGCAATTAAAAGATTTTGAGAGGTAATATATCATGCCCATATTCAATTCTAGATCAAACAGTACGATAAACGAAACAACTGCAGTCCTCAAATATCCATTGGAGCCGCCTCCCCCTCTGCAGCAGCTCCACTCTGGTCAGGGGCGCTATCAGCATCGCCGCCAGCTTGCTCTGCAGCACTCGCATTTGTAGGTGCTTCTTCACCAGAAATCTCAAACTCATTAATCAACGCTTGTACAGTTTCTTGGTCCAATATATTGAATGCTTCTCCTACACCGACAACAGCAATCGTGCACACAGAGCTGGTAAGTTTTTCACCTTGCAAAGTCTCTCTTATGGCAAACAACGCATCCTTGACAAGGTCATCCCGAGAAGATTCTGGGAATTTCTCAAACTTGCGTTCTAGGTACGTTTTTGCAGCTTGTGAACGGGACCCAATGGCAAAAGCTTGATATTCGAAGTAATTGCCACTGGGGCAGTTGTAGTAGAGATGGGCCCCAGATTCATCCAACCCAGCAACCAGCAGTCCCACACCATAAGGCCGTTTCCATGAACGCTGGGTGCAGACCTATCAACAACCGACTATTTTAAGAAACAATAATCTCATCTTTATGCATAGGTTTTAATCTTAAATCAGTTGTGTTTTGAAACTGCCCCATAAAAATAAAAGATAAAATACAAGAAAAATGGGCATCTAATATGACAATCTAAATGTAATACTGGAGAAATGAGGAAATTATGTACATTTCTACTCTGAAACTATTGGTTCATGACAATAACAATTCATATTGAAGTGAAAACCTTTTCTATCGGACAATCCACAAGGGAAAACATACATTTTCATCTTTATGCATACACTAAAATCTAAAATCAGTTGTGCATTAAAACTGTCACAGAAATATAGAAGATGAAACAGAACATACAGAAAAAATGACATAAATAGTGCATCTAAATGTAATGTTGGAGAAATGAAGAAAATAATGTACATTTCTACACAAACTATTGGTTCACGAATATATAAATTACAAATTTATATTGAAGTGATAACTATTTTTATTGAGCAATGCAAAAGAGAGAGAACATATACTTGGAGAGGGACGTTGTGCTTATTTTCATCTAGCGGTTCTATATCTCCATGCCTCCTACTAATCAAAACTACTGAGACTCGTAAAGAACAATCTGCATAGTATCTAGTACCTTACAAACAAAAAACAGATGCCAAAAACAAACAGTGGCACAGTGCACAGACAGAATTACGTAGAAGTGAAGAACTAGAAGCTCAATCAGATGGGGTATATGTTCTTTATAGGGTACCAAACAAGACTGTTCATACGCAGATAGTCAGCTACTAATTAAAGCGAAAAGGGCACTAGCTGGCTAGCTGCAATGAACAATAACTTAACCATAACAAAGTGCTAAATTCTAATACAAAATCATTGTAGATGTCCATTGCATACCTCTCCAAACAGTAACCTTCAACATAATATTCACATAACTCCAATAGCACTCTTACTCTCATCTTTCATGGCATCAAGCCACTAGTGATTGACGCAACGAACAATTAATAAAATCTTATTAAATCAAGAACGCACCATTACAAGATTGCTAACAGAACAAATCACCTAAATCGTTCATCACAAATGCATTCTTCCGTAGAAAGTTATACAACAGTGTTACAACTTAAACCAGTTCTCCAAATTCAAAACAGCAAGCATCGCCCCATGCCAGTGACCGACTAAACTCAAGTTTCCACTCACAAAAGAAAGTATAACCAAACTCCGAAAACTCAAAAAGCTGACTATAACTGTAGACGACAGTAGCAGTATAACTAAAGAACATTATTCTACCTTTTTTATAACAACTAACTCACAGACCCTCTAAACCTACTCATAATCTACACCAACATCCACCATTAAACTAAAATGCTCAACCACTTGGGAAAGGAACACCTTTACTACACACCTTGACACCGCAGTCTAAATAGTATCTGCTATCATCATTCCAAGATTAAACACATAATATCTTTTAAAAAAAAAACTTTCGAGGCAAGGCGCTAATAAAACGAGTCTGAGGCGCCCAAAGTTCCCAATACATTATTGCTTACACATACTTTAAAACTTATCCAACATGAAAACTTTGTAAAACATCAAACTTAATTATCCATACCCAATTCCCAAAGTAACCCCAACAATTCAAAGCACACATACACATATAAAGATATAACAAACTATATAACTGTATTATTAATCAAAAAAATAAAAAAGAAAAAGACAAAAAAAGACCTGAGCTTTATCAGCCAATTGAACAACCAAGCGGCCAACAGGAAGAGGAGACTCATAAGTATACCCATAATTAATACACTCTGATCTCATATACCGAGACAAGACACGGCCGTCAGCAGTGAGACCAGCGATTGCAACACCAATATGGTCATCGACCTTGAATATCTTTCTTTGGTGAGAGGAAAGCTCTGAGTTGGCTTTGTTAACGCAGGCGAGAACCACGTGGGTCTTGGATCGTAGACCAATGGCTGCCGAGCCTTGCTTGACGGCCTCCATTGCGTACTCTACCTGGAATAACCGCCCTGCTGGTGACCATGTCGTCACGTCGGTGTCGTATTGGTTTCTGAACATCTTTTATTTCCTTTGGTTTTATTATTATTGCCGGAATGTTATTCGTATGAGGTGAGTGTTAGTCTCTGTGTGTGTGTGTGTGTGTGTGTTTGGTTGTGACGATGAAGTTGTGGGGAGGGTTATGGAGAGAGTCTTTTCTTTTTCATCAAGCCAGGTTCTTGTTCTTGAATAAAAAAAATGGTGTTTGGGATTACGCTTTGAATCTGATTATTCATCAGTATTTTAGGCTACCAAACGCAATAATCTAAGAAGCTCCATCTGTGCTTTTCCAAAACGCATAATCTGTTGTGAATAATAAAAATCCCAAACACCCCCTAAAATGACCTTATTGTAATTGTTTTATTTTATGTCAACTCTAATTAGACTCGTGCAAGTCGCAACGCAGGTACTTTACGATCATCAAACGTATTAGTCTAAATGTTATGTGATGCGTTAATTATATAAAGTTGTGTGTTTTGACGTATCTAATTTAGCTCAATAGCATTGTGATTTAATTAAAATTGAGATAACTACACGGATAGTCCTTATGGTTTATAGAAAGTAACATATTAGGATACTAACTTATTTTTTCAACATGTTAAGGGTTTATGGTTTTAGTTTGTCATGTGACATTATGTAGAGCTTTCTTTTAATTGTTTTTTATTTTGCTTTTTTAATAAAATTAAATAACATAAATTAAAAATATTAAAATAACAAAACCCTACCTGATTATGTATTTTTCCTTATTACGCCTCTCGTATCTTTCCTTCTCTTCTACATCTTCATTGAAACCCATCATCTCCTTCTTCAGATAAAAAATACAGAGAACTTTGTTCTTTTTACTAAATCATAAATGTGAAGTAGCAACATATTAGAATTTTTATTTCTATTCGTAACTCTGATTCAAATCATATATACTTTTGCTTATATCATTTTAATAATAGAGGTTTTATATATAAACAATTGTATTAGAGCATTCACAACCCATCCCCCATTCCCTCTCCCATTTTTAAAATTTAAGAAAATCCCACAAAAACTCACTCCATCCCAACCCCTTTCCCCATACCCCATTTCTAAAATTTACAAAAAAAACCTATGTTAAGCCCCCCATATATGGGGTCTTCCATACTTCCCCCATATCATTTAATAATAATAAAATAATACAAATGAAATGTGGAGTGGTTTGATGTTGGTTGTAAAAAAATAAAATAATAATAAAAAAACTTATAGGGGATATGAATGGGGGATGAGATGTGAGAGAATTTGAAAAAGTGAGAGGCAAATTTAGAAAACTATGATTTTTTCTTAAATTATATGGTTGTGGATGGGAGACGGGTTGTGAATGCTCTCACAACCCATCCCCTATTTCCTCCCCCATTCTTAAAATCTAAGAGCATCTCATAAAAACTCACTCTATCCCAACCCCTTTTCCCATACCCCATTTCTAAAATTTACAAAAAACTATGTTGAGCCCCCATATATGGGGTCTTCCATACTTTCCCCATATCATTTAATAATAATAAAATAATACAAATAGAAGAAGGTGGAGTGGTTTGATGTTGGTTGTAAAGAAATAAAATAATAATAAAAAAACTTATAAGGGATATGAATGGGGAATGGGATGTGAGAGCATTCACAGCCCACTCCCCATTTTTTTGTGAGAGTGTCCCCCAAATTATATGGGGTGAGTATGAGAGGTTGTGAGTAAAGAAAATGGGGAATCTACTGTTGATCGGTATAATTGGGGTGATTTGGGAATCTTTTGGGGAAAACAGGAAACTGTATTTATTTTTTAATATTTGTTGAAAGTGGTTGTGAGTGCAGGAGAGAGAAACTCTAATGATTTTTAATGTAATATATGGTTGTGATTGGTTGTGAGGCAAATAGGGATGGGGAATGGGTTGTGAATGCTCTGAGAGAATTTAAAAAAGTGAGAGACAAATTAAGAAAACTATGATTTTTCCTTAAATTATATGGTTGGGGATGGGGGACGAGCATTCACAACCCATCCCCCATTTCTTCCCCCCATTCTTAAAATTTAAGAAAATCTCACAAAAACTCACTCCATCCCAACCCCTTCCCCATACCCCATTTCTAAAATTTACAAAAAACCTATGTTGAGCCCCCATATATGGGGTCTTCCATACTTTCCCCATATCATTTAATAATAATAAAATAATACAAATAGAAGAAGGTGGAGTGGTTTGATGTTGGTTGTAAAGAAATAAAATAATAATAAAAAAACTTATAAGGGATATGAATGGGGAATGGGATGTGAGAGAATTTAAAAAAGTGAGAGACAAATTAAGAAAACTATGATTTTTCCTTAAATTATATGGTTGGGTATGGGGGACGAGCTGTGAGTGCTCTTAGAGCACTCACAACCCATCCCCCATTTCCTCCCCCATTCTTAAAATTTAAGAAAATCTCACAAAAACTCACTCCATCCCAACCCCTTTCCTCATACCCCATTTCTATGGGGTCTTCCATCCTTCCCCCATATCATTTAATAATAATAAAATAATACAAATGAAAGGTGGAGTGAATTAATGTTGGTTGTAAAGAAATAAAATAATAATAAAAAAAACTTATAGGGGATATGAATGAGAATGGGATGTGAGAGAATTTGCAAAAGTGAGAGGCAATTTTAGAAAACTATGATTTTTCTTTAAATTATATGGTTAGGGATGGGGGACGGGTTGTGAATGCTCTTACATGCTATAATATGGTGAATAATATATTTTCTGAAAATCATAAAATGATTGAAACTAGAGTTATTGATCTTCATTTGTTTGTATTATGTTTCTTTGCAGCGGCATTTTGTTAAGTTTTCCTTGTGCAAATCATAAATTGAATATTTTATTACATCATATTAGATATTTTTAACCGAAACACTCCCGAAATAAAAGCTACTAATCTATATCCAATATCATCATAGACATCCAACAAGTTATATTCCAATCACAAAAAGTTGATGACACTAGATATGACTTTTCATCATAATTTATCATCTATCTCATAAGTCATTTAAATTACATTTATACCCTTTACATTATTGAGTTTCAGTTTCAACTTCTCCTCCACCGCCCTTTTGTCCTCTTCCTGTAGCATCCCCCTGCAAACAAACAAAATAAACCCAACACTTTTACAGTTAACTTTATTTATAATAATAATAATATCTACTAACACACAAACAAAAGTGATCAAACACTAAACAATATACTCAAAGAAATCTAGTGTGTGTGTGAGAGAGGGAGAGAGTAATGGAGTCTCTCTCACGTCCTCTTAACAGAAGAAGACTGACAAATGCCAGTAGCTTTTCCGGCAAAAAACGCTTACGACGGCGTCTTCTCCGGCCACCGGCGGAAGCACGACGGAGCTCCGGTTGCTAAAGTTGAAGAGTACGGTGAGATATTTAGTGCTGGTTGTTCGATTCCGGTTCTTGATCTTCCTACTTTAGAAGAATCGTGTGATGGTTTGGATATGGAAATGTGGACTAGGAAGCCGGATTACGCCGTGATTTTTGGAGGATTTTGTGATCAGGATATTGCCATTTGTTATGAAGAACTGCTTGCTCGTGATAATGCTAGGTAACTTTTTTTTTTTTAATTTGAAGTGTTTGAAGATGATGCAGTTTTCCCCAAATCATAGAAATGTGGTTGTATTTTATTGTGTTATGTGAAGAAAAGTTAGGTAAATGAGATGATTTAGTGGGAGTTGTTCTAATCAGCTTTTTTGTTATATATTTTCGCTCATGAAGACGTCTGTGTTCAAGCTGTTAAGTGTTAACTCATTTTTTGATAGTCCAGTTTTTTTAGATCTAAATTCTAGGAGGTTTTAGAACGGGTTCTTGGTAATAGACGTCTTGATAACCTGCAATCTGTCCATTAGATGGTTCATTGTCCTTTCTAGCGATCTGGTTCAAGCCCTTTGGAAACTCTCGCCCACCAGCTTCACTCGTAGACATGGGGCTACTCGGTGGATCAAGCTTTTGGGAAAGTAGTCATAGTACTTTACCACGCCAAACAATCATAATGGTCGAACGAACACACTTTGATACCACCACTTGTCATGAAGTAGTTTCACGAGCACTTTGCGGTGTCCTTAATTTCATAATGACCGACTATTTTGTCCCACATGTGATTGAGGTTACCAGTTGCGTCTTGCCTTGGACTCGTTATGGAAGTTTCCCAATGCTCGAGTCCTGATGGTGGACGGACCTTTCCTTAATCGTTGAGACAGTCCCAAATGGAAAACCCATGTATTAAGCATATAGAAGATTCGATCCAGAACACTTGGCCTGTCATATAATGTTGACATCCTAACTTTGAAAGATGCTATTTTATTTTGGGGAGGATTCATTGTGTGCACTTGCTCATTGTAGCATTTCTTTACTGTAAATTGTAATATTTCTTTAATCTTATATGAATGTGTAACTTTGGCCTATTACTATACCTATCCTACGCGCAAGTCATATTTAAAAGAAAACTTTTTAGATGTCTTATGGTTCCAAATTAGAAGTATTATCTTTTTCTAGGTTTGCAACGCCATTGAGTGTGGTAGCATAATGATATAAAAAAAAAATTATTTCTATTTGTACATGGATTTAATCATTAAATGTTGTGTTGCTCTTTATTGCATTACTTGAACTTCTGTAATAGCACATCTTGTTTCCTGATTATATGGCTGCTGCCATGTGGCTTGGTAGATGTAACAACCTTATAACATCGGTTTTAGGGTTGACGTTTTGACGTGTAATTAAAAAACATAACGCTTTTCTTTAAACGATATTCGTTTGTAGGGCCTGTGCTCCTTCATCAGCAAGCCAAAGCTCTCAAGATTTGGGTGATTTTTCTAATCAACCCTTGGATGTCTTGAAGCCATTTAACATGGCATATAACAAGATCAGCCAAAGGAGTAAAGATGGGTCAGATGGGACAACACATGTCACACAGTTACCTGCTGTATCTGGATTTACTTGTTTCATGGATGAGTCAGCTTCTGAACCTAAGAAGGAGACCAAAAACCAAAAATCATTTAAAAGAAAAAATATACATCCCAGTGTGAACTCCAGCAAGGGGGATTTTCGTGATAAACAAACTTCAAAGAGTGCTATTGAATCTGGTAGACATCAAGTTGAATCTTTAACCAGCGATTCGCTAATCAAGACTTCTGAGGTTGATCTCAAACCATATCCATCCAAAGTATCATCGCCCCTTGCGACTTCTGAACTGAACAAGAAGACCGAGAACCAAAAATCATATACAACGAATAATACTCATCCCAATGTGAACTCCAGCAAGGCTGATTTACATGAGAAACAAATGTCACAAAGTGCTTTGGAATCTGAAAGTACATACGGTCAAGATGAATCTTTATCCGGTGATACAATAATCACGACTTTTGAGGTTGATCTCAAACCACTTCCCTCCAAAGTATCATCATCGCCTGCATCTTCTCAACCAAACAAGGAAACTGAAACTCAAAAATCTTATGTGACAAATCATATTCATTCCAGAGTTAACTCCTTCAGCAAGGGGAATTTCGATGAGAAACAAACTTCACAAAGTGCTGTTAAATCTAGAAGTAGATACGTTCAAGATGAATCTTTATTTGGTGATGATATATTCAAGAATTTTGAGGTTGATCTCAAACCACATCCCTCTAAAGTATTACCCACTGCAGTATCTCAACCAAACATGGAAACCGAGAACCAAAATTCACATATAAGAAATAATGTTCATCCCGGTATGAACTCCAGCAAGGATGATTTGCATGAGAAACAAACTTCACAAAGTGCTGTTGAATCTAGGAGTAGACACGGTCAAGATGAATCTATTTCTGATGATATAAATTTTAAGAAATTTCAGGCCGATCTGAGATCACACCCCCCTATAGTATCATCACCACGTGCAGCTTCAGCAACTTATTTTGATAATCATAAAGATTACCAGAAGAGATCAACGGCTACATACGGAGAATCTCCTTCTACTTGCTTTGATGAGGAACATGATGTCAATTCTGCAGCAGCTGTTTCTGCAGCTGCTTTAAGAAAAGCTATAGAAAAGGCTCAAGAAAATATACGAATTGCAAAAGAATCAGTGGAAAGAAAGAAAGGACTTGGAGGATTTTCAAGCAAAAGTTTCAAAGATAGCTCAAAAGTTAAAGTTAAAGCGTCAAATGTAAAGGCTGGTGAAGATCATAAACATGAAAGCACAGTAGTTTTTCCAGACTTTATGGATTATGAGAGTCTTTTTGGTTCTAAAAAGGTTATAAATGAACTACATGGGAAAATTCCAGATTTTGGTAAGAAGTCTGACATACCAATAAGGTCTCCTGTTGAACTAGGAGAAAGTAAGATACTTTCCAGTTCTAAAAGAGCTGTTGGCAAAACAGAATTCGAAGCGATTGAAAATAATACATGTGAAGGTTCACAAAAGGATATTGAGAAACCCAATCGTTTTCTTGTACTTGACAGTTGTGAAAAGGAATTAGGAGATACCGAATCAAACAACTTAAATGTGCATCAAAAGCTAGAAGATGTGAAAGAAATACCTGGGGAATCTGATGAAAATGTTTATGAGAAGAAAGTTTATGAAGAATCATCTGGGTTATTTAAAATTAATAAGCAAGCATATCTTGAACAAGAACATGATGAAAAAGTGGCAAGTGCAGTGAGTCAAGTTGAAGACAAGAGAGAAGTGAAAAAGGAAGAAGAAGAGAATGAGGTTTATGATGTTTGTGAGGTGGAAATAATTAAAAATGCAGACATTCTAACACATAATTTGTCTCAAAAAGAGGATCACAAGATAGAAGAGAAAGAACATCAGAAGGCAGAAGAAACGTGGAAAAAGTTGGATAATATTCAAGTGCCAGAAATTTATGAGAATTCATCAAGTTATCTTGATGATGCAGAAAATAGTGAGAATGTGATTGGCGCAAGACAAATTGTAGATGATACTGCAGAGGCCTGTAAAGTTGAACAAAACGACAACAATGCAGAGTCAAGTCCAGAGATTTGTGAAGTCAGCGGGAGCAGCAGTTCAGGTCATGACTCCCAAGTGGAAGACACAGAAGCAATTGAAAAGGAGAAGCTTGAAATGTTTCTTCAAATGAAGCAGAAGACAAGGTTGAATTTGAAGCAAAATCTAATGATTCTGCAAACTTTGGTTTAACTGATGTGGATTTTGTACAAAACGACTATAACATTGAAACAAATGATTTGTCTCAAAAAGAGGATAACGAGATAAAAGAGCAAGAAAATTACAAGGCCGAAGAAACATGGAAAAAGTTGGAAAGGATTCAGGTACCAGAAACTTATGAGAATTCATCAAATGATGATAATGATGCAGAAGAAAGTGAGAGTGTGATTGGTGCGAGCGAAGTTGTGGATGATACAGAAGATGCCAGCAAAGTTGACCAAAACAACAAAGCCGAATCAAGTAAAGAGAATGATGATGTCAGCAGTGAAGTTGACCAAAACGACAACAAAGCGGAATCAAGTCCAGAGATTGAGGAAGTCACCAGTTGCAGTAGTTCAGGTCATGATTTCCAAGTGGAAGACATGGAAGCATTAGAAATGGAGATGATTGAGAACATTTTTTCAGATGAAACAGAAGACAGTGAGGGTGAATGTTATGCAAAGTCTGATGATCTGGCAAACTGTGGTTTAGCCAATGTTGATTTTGTACAAAACAATGTGCGACCTGAATCATTTTCAGACAAAATACTTGGTAGAGAGATAGAAATTAAAGAACACAAAGAAAGAGAAGAGACTGTTGAGGAAGAAGACGGCAACCTCCAACAATCTCATGAAGAAACACCTGAATTTGGAATAAAAACGGAAACAGAAACACAAGATTTGGATGATAAAAGCAATGAATCCGAGCCAAGCAAAACGGTGGAGAAAATGCACAATGAAGAAGAAAGGGAACAGGAGAGGATAAAACTAGCTGTGGAAAGAGCAATTCGTGAGGCCCGGGCACGTGCATTTGCTGAAATTAGACAGAGAGTAATTGCTGACACTCAAGAAAAGGTCACTAAAGCTTCGTCTGATAAAACTTGTGTCAAATCCAAACGTAAAGCAGAACGTGCTGCAGTAGAGAGAGCCACTGCAGAGGCTAGACAACGGGCTTTAGAAAAAGCAATTTCTCAGAAGAAAATCTCTGAGCCAAAAATACAAGTTAAAGAGATTAGCGAAACTACTTCTGCTATAAATAATACAAACACCGAGTCAGCTTTGAGAAGTAAAGCAAAACTAGAAAAGCACAACAGGATTATGGAACGCGCAGTATGTTTCTCGCCACTTGTCCATAACTTAACTACATCTTATTCATTAATGTATTAAATTGTACTTCAATGTTATCTTTTTCAGGCCAAAGCTCTTGCAGAGAAAGAGATGCGTGATCTGCTTGCTCTTAGAGAACAAGCTGAGAGAAGTGTAATCATATTTTGAATAAGTTTTTATTACTTGTTGATTCAATCTTTATGCCCTTTACATTCTGGTATTTAACTGTAATTGCAGCGGCTAGCAGAGAATCTTGATGCTGATATCAAAAGGTGGTCTGGTGGGAAAGAAGGCAACTTGCGTGCACTCCTTTCAACCCTGCAATACGTATGTAAAAGCTTCTAAATTTACCATCTTCTTTAAAATATGATCAATTTGGTTTGCACTGGCAATGAATAATAATATATTAACAACTTAATTTTTTTCTTCAGATCCTTGGAGCTGACAGCGGTTGGCAACCAGTGTCACTAACCGAGATCATAACCACTAGTGCGGTCAAGAAAGCTTACAGAAAGGCGACCCTGTGTGTGCATCCCGACAAACTGCAACAAAGGGGCGCAAGCATTCAGCACAAGTATATATGTGAAAAGGTTTTTGACCTTCTAAAGGTATCCAATGTTATCTCCTTTTATTCCATGTGGTATTTTTATAATTTGATTTCAATTTATATATTCATATGTTGTCAACAGGCAGCTTGGAACAGATTTAACTCAGAAGAAAGATAGCAGCAGCAGTAGCCTTTATAAAGAAATATTTCAAGCTTGTATTATTTTAACATGAAAATAAAAAAGCATATTATATTCATATACTAGATTATACCCCGGGAACGTCCCGGGGTTGAGAAATCTAATATATATGACATATCAATAACCAATAAATAATCGTTGTAGCCTCTTAATTATAAGCTTACTAAAGCTAAAACCAAAATAAAAGACATCACAACATCTTTGTCACCTTAACTAATAATACTATCAATTGATGTGCAAGTTTAACGAATCAAGTTACCATCAAGAACATCAAATTACCATCAGAAAAATTAAAGCCATAATAAGCTCAAAATGTTTATGCCACCACCCATTGATAGCTTGAGCTTCAGTCTATTGTGCATCTGGAATTTGATTCCTTATCCAGCAATGCTTTCGTATTCACATGATAATGCGGTTTTTTAATCTTCAATTGTTTCACATTATCTTTGGCTTTAAGTCCTTAACATTTAATTCTTAATTCATTCATGGATGATTTTCAAATCCTTATCCTCTTCTTCTTTGAATGCTATCAACACGTGTTGATTTTGATGTACACCCATCAATTGAATCACCGACAGATTTGTACTTTTAACCTTTTTTTTTTGGACGGCGTCCCAGTGGTTAACTCGCCACTGGGGTGAAACCTCGGCCCGGGTTCGAGCTTCCGCGGTGGGCATTTAAGCCCTGAAAGAGTGGTTGCCAGACCGACTCGCCCTTCCACGTGTCTCGACCCCCAGTCCGCAACCCGTGGAGGAAACCACCACAAACCGGAGTCGAACCCCCGACCTATGGAGTAAAACCTCCACACCTCACTGTGTAACCAATTGGTCCACAGATCATTGGCGATTTGTACTTTTAACTTAATATAGCACTTTTATCATAGTTGCGTAAATAATCATCTTTCTTAGTTTAGCACTTTATATTGAAGGATTTGGATGGCATTCCATGTATGTACTCAGATTGCTTTCTTTCTTTTAGTTTCTGATCATTCTTTTTCTGCATCGGTAACGCATTCATCAAAACATATCAAACAGTTAAACACAAATTATCAATTAAAAAAAACAAAACCCATCTCATATTTCATCAATTTAAGCAATTAGGGCACAAAACAATATAAAAACAAACACAAAGTTGCAAACTTTACAACAAAAAGAGATAAATAAACCATGATTTCACGAATAGCAGTGGGGAAACACCATCACCGTCTTTGGACTGTTTAAATTTCTTGATATCGATGCATTTGCTACGATTGGACTTGATCTTGGCCAAGAAGACGCGGCCGTAAGTTCCTTCACCGATTTTACCGATTAGGTCATACTGCTGCAACCATTCAGGACGATTGGGGGGATTATTGTTGCTGTTGCTACCGCTTCCACTGTTATTGCCTCTATTGCTCATGTTATGGGTTGAATTCAAAAGGCCTTTAGTTCATAGTCTAGGGTTTTGAAACAGAGTTAAGATTGAGAGAATTAGATTGAGAGAATGAGAGAGTCGTTTGTGTGATGATTTCTTGTGATATTTAATTTTTTTTTAACTTATATACCAAGTGACACATAGGATGACACATGGCACACTTAAGGGGGAGAATGCCTCCTTGAGTGCCATGTCATCAAAATGACTTTCTTTTATTATATATATAGATAATATACTCAAATTAAAAAAAATTAATGAAGTATACCTATGCATCTTTAGAAGAGTAAAATTCCAATGAAAGCATGGCGATTGGCCTGAATTTCAACATCGTAGATAAGAACCTGATTTAAAAGAAAAAACATGATTAATGAATAACCTGAACACTTTGTTTTTTTTTCCTGTATGAACGAAACCCCACAAAAAATAGTCGTTTTTTCTCCGTTTTTTATATAGCACTATGGTACTCGTTGGAAAGATAATAAAACGCTAGTTAATTTGGTGCAATTTTTTTCTTTAAAAAATCTCGTATATAAAAGATATTAACGTTTAAAAATTATGGGAGAAAACATAAGAAAGAAAATTTTAAATTTGTTTTTAAATTCTTTTTTCCTAAAATAACTCAATTTAATTTTAGTAGATTAGGTTTTATATTATTATTTGTTTTTTTTTTAATTTGCCACATGGCATGACACATGGCACACTCAAAGAAGAGAATGCTTCCTTGAGTGCCATGTCATTAAAATTGCTTTCTTTTATTATATATATAGATTCGGTCAGCAGAGTCATAAATATGAAAATCAAAATAAAAATATAAAAAAAAGAAAAAATAAAGGAGAAGGGTAAAATAGTCTTTTTGCCACCTCAGCTGTTTTTAAGTTTCTTAAACTAAAAACCCCTTTATATCATATATCATTTCATCCATCCATTATCTTCTTTCTTCTGTACGCATTCATACATAGCAAAATGTCGCTAAGCCTATCCAACTCCTTCCTCCTCAGAAACATTCCACCATCACCACAATCCATAACAAAGGTACAAACATTTACACACCCAACCCTCATCTATTCCCCATCTTCCAATCTAACCCCTCTATTTTCTTATCTCAGGTAACGTCAGACGTATCCCCAAATCAAGCACGATGGACCTGCAGGAAGAAAGACATACACCCAGAATTCTACGAGGACGCAAAGGTGTACTGCAGTGGAGAACATGTTCTAACGACAGGAGGTACTAAGAAAGAGTACGTGGTGGATGTGTGGTCGGGCAACCACCCCTTTTATTTGGGCAGTCGGTCAGCTAATCTGATTGATGCTGACCAGGTGGAGAAGTTCAGGAAGAAGTTTGGTGGGGATGGTGGGTTGGATCAGTTTATGCAGATTCCGACGCTTAAGGGTGAGATTATTATTCCACCTAAGAGGAAAGCTGCTGGTAAAGGTAAGAAGAAGTAATAATGTTGAATTGAATTGAGTTTATTTTGTTTGATTTGATCAAGTAAGTACTATTTGGTTATATGTTAATGTTTTATGGTTAATTTGTGAATTTCTTGATTTGTGTACTGTTTTGTCTTTTGAAAACCTAATTACTTGACATTTGGGTTAATCTTATGGATCATTGTTAGGGCAGATTGATGAGCCAAGTAGGGTGTTCATCGAATTGGGTTTTAGGTATTCAGTTTATTCGGGTTTGAATCGGGTTTTGTGTATTCAGCTTACTCGGGTTTGATTTTTTTTAGACTAAGGTCACATTGGAATCGATTCGGATTGAAAATGTTCATAGCCGAACCTGCATTTGATATGTGATTTGAATTTGGTTAGACTTGAGTTTTGGGTTTTGCGAGTCGGATTTGAATAATGCACACCCTAGAGCCGAGCCGTTCTCAACTTGCTCTGACTTTAGGGGCTATTTGGTAGCCTCTAAATGATCATTAGGAGGCTACATCTGAATGGTTCATAGTCTCAAGATGGTTAAGATGCAATTTTAAGTAAGAATGGTTAAGAGGTAACATCTTAATGGTTGCCTCTTAACTATTCAGACTTAAGGTTACCTCTTAACCATTCAGAGGTTATCGACCATTAAGAGGTAGCCTCTGGCTTAGCCCAAGCTCTATACATATGGCTGGTAGGTAAACTTGTATTCGGCTCGTTTACAGCTTGAGTTTACTTTGTAGACTATCTTACAGCAATCAATACAAACAAATGAAATTCAAGCATTTCGAAATGCAACTGACCTGATTGATTGCAAGTTAAGATCTTGAGGGACTAGAGATGAGAGAGAAACTAAACGATACAGCAACACTATTTCAAAGTTCAAACACCATAAGTTTTTGGTGACGTAGATATTAGATTCGCTAGCAGAACGATTCTAGGGGTTGTATTAGCCAGGTGCGGTCGAAAGGGAACGATTCTAAGGGTTGTATTAGCCGGGTGCAGTTGAATGAGAGGCCGACGAAGACAATGATTGTGTAGTGGTAGAGCTGGAAAAATAACAGTTAGGAAATTAAGCTAACCTGATTTGCACTTCAAATCAGTTTCAACCTGAACTGGTTTCTACATGACCCATTTTTAAATACCGGTTTATGACCCGAAGTCCCAAATCGGTTTCAACCCAACCCAAACCGGTTTGATAGGTTCAATGAATTCCAACTAAAACTTTTTATATTTTAACCTGAACCGGTTTCTATACTAACCGACTTTGATCAAATTGACCAACCCCTGTTCGGTTTAGAACCCAAACCGGCTTTTCAACAAACTTGATTTGTCCACCTCTAAGAGGTAGACAGGTAGTGGCTTTGTTGCCTGGTTTGACACTTCCATTTTTTTTTTTGCTTGGTTCCATTTTAGTTGGGCTTTTTATATGGGCTCACTCATGAACAGCTAGGCTCACTTCGGCTGAGCTATTTTATGCGGAGATTGTGGGTTATTTTGGTTAAGCTTTCTTCTACTCACTCAAACAAGCCAATTATCAAACTCTTATTTACTCGAAAATTTTGTACGAGCCGCATTGGCTCGAGTTGTTGGAGTTCAGAAATCACGAGCCATTTGGATTACACAACAATAACTTATTTCAGAGTTTGTTTTACAGTTGGTCAATGTGATGGTCCTTAGAGTAGTAGACGTTAAAAAATGTTCTTTCTAAAACCCGTCTAAAATGCTATTTATTACTATAAAGGTCGTATGGTATGGGGATCGTGAGGAGGGTTGTGACACCGACGAACACCACCCCACACAACACTCACGCATGGTGGCCGTGAGCCTCTTCACGTTCATCACGGGCCTATTTGGTGGTGGTGACCATACTATAGTGGAGGGTGATGGAGGTAGTGGTGAAGGATGGAGTGATATGGCAATGATGTGAAGGCCTGAAGGGTAGCGAGGATGGAGTGGGGTGTGGCAAGCCTAACAATTTGAAAGGTAAAAAAGGATAGATACAATATACAAATAATAAAGTAATCAGACTCACTTATACATAAAAAAAAAAAATCTGATCCCCTACCTATCTTCTCCCTTGAACTAAATTCAAGAGTACCGGCCAAAGGTAAGGCTAATTGATTGTCTTATACGCTATGTTATCCGCTAATGAACAGTGAAGAGTATCAATATAATTTTCATACTAACTAATGGGTCAAACATAAAATAAATCAAAAGACCACCCGTGTTACTAACTCTCTTTTATTTTATATTTGATAGTCCTAAAGGTGTCAATACAATAATATTGTGACATATTATAGTATGGTCAATAGAAATTTCTTCTAGCAACAAATAAATCAACAGTCTTCAGCCACTTAGGTTATAGCCTAGTGGTAGAGAGGAGATCCTCTCTTAGGTGAGGTTGGAAGTTCAATTCTAAGGGTGTGCAAAAAAAAAGGTGTAAAAGAGTGTAAAGAAAGATGTGTAAGAAATTAACCGTTAAAAAAACACTCTTCAGTGATCGGCAGAATGTACCTGCAAAAGTGCAAAGCACGAATTTGCGTAGAAAAGGAATCTCAAGACGGGTCAATGTCAGGGGAAAATCCAACGATATACAATTCTATAGTCAACCATAGTGGATGGAACCTTCATATTTCACAAATTGGTACTCTGTTAGTTAAACTCCAATCCTCAACACATATTGAAATCGTGTTAGATTATGGCGTTAGAGATTTACACACTATTAATGAACTCAAACACGAGTTAAACACATCGTAACTGGTTGGCAAATTGTAACAAATGAGTTAAATGAGTTGGTGGGCTGTGTTCGCGAATATTTGTTTTTTATTGTTATTATTGTGATTTTATACAGGCTGACGGGTCAAATTATTTAATTAAATTGGTTAAACATATCAACCTAAACCTAAGTATTTTGGTGTTGCATTCCATCTTTCTAATCGTGTGAGAAATTAACACCCTTAGTAACTTCCCACTTATTGACCTAACCATGCTATATTATTTCAAACCATTCAAACTCCACCTAATCACCTATTTTTCCTTTTATTTAATTCGTACCCACACAAATTTTTCTTTTATTTATTCAAAAGGGCCTACCATATTCCAAACCAAACACGTCCGTTCTGCCAAACCTTTCCCTTCTAAACCACCAACGGGACCACTCTTAGACAATGTTGTAAAAATCGGTTATAGGCGGCGACTACTCGCTCGTCGGAGGTCAGCCGCACAGATTTTGCCAAGTCGGCCACATTAGGCAGTTATGGTCAAAAGTGGACCTAATTGGTAAAAAATCGGACCTAATCGGCCAAAATGGGTCAAAATTGGACCAAGTCGGTAAACTAGAATTAGATATTACCTCAATTGAAAAAAAAAAATCGGACCAAGTTGCCTCTTTAGTGTCGTCTCAATTGAAAGCAATTTTGGGGGTTAGAGTTTTCTGATAATAATAAGAAGAAGGGGAAAGAAAGCGGCTGGTGTGATATTAGGTTGAAAGAAGTTTGGATATTTTAATAATTTAACCCCCTTCATGTTTACATTTGATCGTTGAGCTTATAAGTTATACACTTATACATAAAAAAGTTTAAACTTAATACTATATAAAAATAAAAAGTTTAAACTTAATGCTAAATCTGTGTATATATATAAAAATACGTATAAAATTCTAAAACAATCCTTCTAGTCACTGAATATTTACATGCTCGTATTTACTTCTATACATTATAATAAAGTTATTTACATAAATAATCAAAGAATGTTAAATATAAAACTCAATGAAATGAGTTATATTGTTAAATAAAACAACAAACTTATATTAGAAAATTAATATTGGAAATGATCATTATGTTATCAACTTAATTTTTGAATTAATTAATGTAATAGAGGATGGGGTGGGATAGGTGACAAGTGCTATATTCCAAAGGTTGGCACTCGCCGTACCACCCACACGCCCTTTAAATAATACGTCTTTTGTCTCCTGAACAGAGGCTAATAATTGTTTGATCTTAGAATTGTATTCATCTAAAAAAGTGAAATATCTCTAAAACATCCAATCTAATATTTATTTAATTTCCATTTTATTCTCAATTACACAAAGTGTCTTAAAACCGATTTTTTTATATAACAAAAGGACGTTAACATATATTTTACATCAGTGGAAAATCAAAAAATAATAATGATACCAATACTAATTTTGTTTGGTCCATATCAATTCAGTTAGTTACGGCACCGGTACTCAGTATAGATAATGATACAAAAAAAAATAACTTTACAACTCGGTATACAATATGTTGTGACTTATATAGCCGGCCAGTGGCGAAGTTTGACCCGAAATTTCTTGGGATCGGAAGTCACTAGTTTCGGGGGTCGAAACCTTATATACCAAAAAATTTCTATACGAATTCTATATAATCAGAACTTCTGAGCGAAAATTCGGAGGCCCCTTAAGAGTTGCGCCCATGTATATAGCAAGTCTAAGATCCCTTTCGTAAGTGACTAATATCATAATCATCCTTAATTGCACCTTTCTTCTTACCATTGTTTAATAGTTTTAGCCTTCTCATGTTAAGGGTCATATCCAATCAACGATTTGCATGTTAGTTTCTTGTAATTCTATCATCGACGTATTATCTTACAATTTTAAGCTACTTGTCGACTATAATTCCAATAATTGTCTTGTCAACAATTATTTCTTACTCTTTACATATCATATTTATCCCTTATACTTTGTAGTTTGTATGCCACCTTTCTTTATAGTTCATTCAATATTCATATGCACAAATCCACATATTCTAATAATCTTGCTCTCGATCCCTTAATGGGCGTTTCTTGAGCAATGCCCTAAAGTAAAAGTTCAAGTAGATCATAGTGATACTTAATCCGCTTAAACTATTGCTCGTATGCCAATGCTATAAAATCCCACTCGTAAGCAACTAAGATTAAGTGTAGCGAGTTAACTAAAAAGTTCAAACGTTATTGACACACATGTAGTGGAATAACTAAACTACTCATTCACAAGTGTATAGTAATTAAACTGAAAGATCACGTGATTGGCTCAAAAAAGTTTAGCTCTCTTTCTCACTTCTCGGTTCACACCCGTTAAAGCCCTAATGAAACTCTTCTTGGCACTGACGTAGTAGCGTTTAAGGCCAGTTCAATCTGACGTTGTGGTATCTTAAAATCCACTACAACCAATCTAATACGTTTGAATAATCCCTATCACTTTTTTCTACTGTAGTTTCTTTTATTTAATAAACCTTACCTTTTATGTTATTTTAAATAAAATAAAAAAATCATATTTAGCTACCTTTTATTTCAATCTAATATACGTCATTTTATACATTTTATAAAAAAGCTCTAGCCACCATGTCAAACACCAAAATATATTTAAAAAGCTATAGCTACCAGCTATCAGCCACCAGCTAGTTTTGCCAAACATACCCAATATATACACTATACTTGATACTTGATATATCCCATACTTAGATTAGATACATTTCTTTGATTTTAGAAATTAGTAAAAAAAAGATACTATAGGAACAGGTTAAAGACATATATAAAAAAAACTATAGTTATTATTTGAAGTAGGTATATAACCGATTTAAAAAATCCATCCATGCTTTGAAACATCAAAGACGGATATTTTATCTTTTAATAAAAATATGCAATCATTTCATATTAGGAATAGATCATTCATTATTTCAAAGATTCTACATATGCCTTATAAATTGTACCTTCCTTCAGACACACTCCCATCGTCCCCTACCCCTTCCCTCTTTACCAAACAAACACACACACACTCAAACGTGTTGTGCGTGTTTTCATCAACCATCAGTGATCATACTCGATCACTATAACATATAACATATTCTCTCCATTTCATGTCATCTGCCTGTTCTGAAATTAAACAACAACAACAATGGAATATTCGTACGGTTTCATTGACAATATTCAACTAGAGAAGGCGAATGCACTCGCTAGATACCAACGCTTCAACAACATTTCAAAAGTTTTAAGGCTGTTAGAAGTGTTTATAGCGGTTGCTTTGATTTCATGGTCGTCTACTCGTCTTCCTACGCTTTTTAAAGTATCCAGCGAGTATTTATACGCATTTTCGTGTTACATGTTGAATCAACACGTTGTTTTTCTAGTCGGTAATGTTATCGTTGTTATTTGTTACGTTCTGTCTCGTAACACTAACACTGAAATTGTGGAAGATAATAATATGTATAGGTATAGATCTAGATGTAATTCCGATTGTTATGAAAGAAGTGAATCCGGTTCAGTTTGTTTAAAAATTGAACCGGAGTTACAGGAAATGAAGCAGACAGTTATGGATAATAATAATAATAATAATAATAATAATAATAATAATAATAATAATAATAATAATAATAATAATAATGAAGAGGAAGTTAATATGTGTGAGAAGACGAACCTGGAAATGGAGTCGGAGAGTAGGACGGAGACGGTGATAAAAGAGGCGACGAAGGAGATAGAGAGGTTTAAGAGAACACAGTCGGTGAAGTTACGGCGAGAAATGACGGTGAAGCCACGTGTAGAGTTGAGGAGGTCGGCGACGGAGAGGCGGAGGAGTGTGGTGACTGACGGTGGTGGTGACGGTTATTCGGTTGAGACGGTGGAGAGTTTGAGTAATGAAGAGTTTCGGTTAGCGGTTGAGGCTTTTATTTTAAAGCAGCAGAGTCTTCTCAAGCAACAGAGTAGGGTTGAAGATTATTATGATTGATTATTAATAATCATTATAATTAATATTATTGTTAATTGTTGATTTTTAGTGATGATGATGATATTTTTATGTTATATAACAGTGATTAGTGATGAAGGCATTATTGTTGAAGGAAAAAAAATGAAGAATACCTATGTAATTACCCTACCTATTACCCAAGGCATTATAGCCTAGTGGTATCTTGGTGGTGAGATAAGACTTAAGGGTCATAAGGTCCTGGGTTCGAATCTCACAAAGGGGGTTTTCTCATTGTTATGAGTTTCCTCCTGAATTGGTGACTTGGTGGTGGAATATGATCGCGTGGCAACACTGGTGGCACGATGATACTCCAGTGTTCCGTAAGTGATTCCAATTTGTTGGCCGTTCTAAAAAAAAAAAAAATTACCCTACTTATTACATTATACTATCGATTTTTGATGGGTAAACTTTACTTTTCAGTGATAATATCGAATTTTAGAGTTTAGATGGTTTAATATAAGCAAATGGTCTTTTGCAATAGTTGCACCAAGTGTTTATCAGTGGTAGAGAATGCGTTCAAATGCTACAAATTATGTGAGTTTTAGGAAAAAAAATTTTATAAATAGGGAAAAATCATGTTGGAAGAGTGTTTCTAGGTAGTGCATGGAATTTTGTGTGAAAATAGGTAGGTCGCTAATTTTAATTTACACGTATAGGGGGTGGTTATTATGAAAAGTAACAAAAACGTGCGAAGTGTGTGAAGTCACGTTACATGCATAATTACGTAACATAGACAGAATCATTACTACTTCATTACCAAAATTACGTAAATAGTTCTATTATATACATAATCATTATAGTTTCATTATCAAAATCACGTTTCATAAACAAAATCATTCAAAACTTTACATAACAATCTTCCATACCCCTAAAAAACGTAACATACAAAATTACGTACCATAGACAAAATCACTACTGGTTCATAGCTAAAACTACGTAACAAAATTACGTACCATAGACAGAATCACTACTAGTACATGATAATTACGTAATGTTTTTGTATGTTCATGAAAGCATTAGGTAATTATCATTACGTAATTATCATTTACGAAAATGTTGTTGTATGTTCATGAAGTATTACTTAATTATCATTACGTAGTTATCATGCACTTCGCATACTTCGCGTTTTCATTACTTTGTATTTGAACCGCCCCTACACATGTATAAAAATATAAAATGCACCATGACTTGGCTCAAAACTTGAAAAGTGCAAACGTGATGCTTTGCTTTAAGAATATTTCAGGAAAGTGGCTGGCTTTCTTTTACTTTTATGATTACTTGACTTCTAGCTTGTACCTACATTCTAAGTGTTAATATCGTGATATGTGAAACCTCTCACATATCAAATTTCATTCATGTATTTACTATTTTACCTTATTAAAGTCATATTTGTAGAAAATCAATGGTTTATTTCAACCTATTATTACATTCTTTGTTTTTAATTTCCAGCCTAGCTGGTTTGAGGTAGGGTGGTTTCTTCCTTAGGGGTTTCCATCCTAGGGTAGGTCACAGGTTCGATTCATGCACACCACAAATTTTTTTTTCCTCGTGACGGTATGAGCTTAGCCAAGGAGGACACCGGTGTGCGGGTAAGGATTCGAACTTGGGAACGCTAGGTTATGGTTGTACAATGATTTCCACTGAACTAAGCCTTTAAAAAAATCTTCAAATTCACATAAATTATTGTTAAAACAAAAAACAAAAATTATTCTTAAAACAATATAAGAGAACACAACAAAGTACATCTTAAAAGTTGGGTTTAAGGGTAAAATTACCAATAAAATCAAGTAATCAACTAACAATGGATGGCTATGCTAGGTGGCATAAGGCTTCACCAACTACAAATAATAAAAGGGGCATTGCACCATCGTAGGTAAAGGGAGATCCCAGGCAATGCATATGCGTACCTCAGGCGCCTACAACATCTACTGATTACACTTATCGTTGATGGGCCAAGTTGCTATTGATCTCAATTACCACTAAAGGAAAACATGATCTCAAGCAGAGAACTAAAGGAAAAAATGTTTAAAAAAAATATCAACAAAGGCCATCCATCATCTCCTTGTTAAAAAGACAAACTACACGTAAAACACAAAAAATATAACATTTCTCCTATCTTAAAATCTGCGTTAATAAATATAATTCCCATAAAACATAGATAAAATGTAATAGATTAACAAAAAAAAAAAGACATTACGATTACTATATTTAGTAACTTTCATATGTGAGAGGAAAGTTACTGTACAAGTTACAGCACGCTTTTCAAAAAAATTCGGAGAGTGGCATTTTCGTTATTTTTTTCTTGTCTTTGTCTCTCCTTTCAACTCACCACACTACCTTCTCTTTCTAAAACTCAAACTCTCTGCCTTCTCTCTTCTTTCTCTTTCTAAAATATGGGAAGCTACTTGGCCGTCTTTGTTGTCGTCGCCGTCGATGGTGGTCGTTTGGAGACACGTCGATGTCGTTGAATATGGTTGCCCGGAAACCACCACCGTTAGTCACCTAACGTCGCTGCTAGATCGATGGCAACGACCGGTAAGATCTCCGGGGTACATTCATTTTTTTTATTTGATTTCGTTATCTACCGCTCATCACAAAGTAGCCCTGATTTTTGGCTTTTTGTTATGTTGTTATGTCTACTTCATACCGTCACTTTGATATGGGTATTACTGATATTGTCCAGAGAATTAAATAATAAGATTTAGCTCAAGAGATTTAGTCAGGCTTAGATTTTGCTAAATAACAAAGAATATCTTTGTTGGTTATGAATTAAAGAAATGCTTTCAACATGGTGTTTTATTATCACATCCTATTTCTTCAAAAAAGGGGTTACTAAATTAACATGGGACTTATAATTATGCATTTTCTACTGAACTAGAATTTTAGGTTTTAGGTCATTTGTCAATTGGCTATTTGGCTTTATTATTAAACTTACATACAACTAATGACTCGACACCATAATCTCACTCAATTCATGTCATCGTGTCAACAACAATATTGAAGCCAGAACAGTACTGTATTGTAGGGGATATGTGTGTGAATGGATCGCTTTTATAATTGGACAATAAACAAAAGTTTTGGCCGGCCCTCTGAAAAGCTATCAATGCGGTTATTTTCATTTTTTAAGAAAGAACCTTTAACAATCAATTAGAACCGTGACATGAAGGTACTAAATAATATACAAGTACTCTCAGTGTGTTTTTCATGCTTATTAAATGTTTTAGAAGAGTTTTCTCATTTCTGATACAAAAATGGTGGTGCATCAATCAGAGGGAAGTTATAGAGGGACGCTTTTAGCATCAAATATAGCGACGCAGGTTATATCTCATGCAGGGTCTCTTGGTTATTGTATATTGTAAGAGTAACATTGAAGCCGGTATGTAATAATTAGTATCCCGCCGCGAAGCGCGGGGTTGTTTTACTAGTTAAATAAAAATATAAATATGCAACCCGGCACCCGACCTGCCTGCCAACTCATTGGTTTGGTGGTTTGGGACTTGGTGGCATATGAAATTATGAATACAAGTCACCGGCTAGCTCTTATCCAATTGTGTGCTAATTCTCCAACAACAGAAATCCAAATTTAATTAAATAATGCTTACTTTTAAGGAAAAAAAAACTATTATTCTCATTTTGGTTTTAGTACTCTTTTTCCCTACCAAATTACCTACTATCACACTAATACTAATAAAACGGATAAGACAGCTCCTAACATGAAATGTAGGAAAAAAAAGTTTTTATATAAACATACTAGTAACGAAAAATAAACGACGCCACCTTAGAACATATTATAGATATTGAAAGGAAAATATTTTTTAAACATAACACTTACTATTCTTTTCATTTCCTTCCAACTCGAAAACACACTAGCTAGGTAAATCTTTCCTTACCACTCCTCTTTTCTTTACTTAATTCCCTTTCTCATCTTCTCCTTTGTTTATTAAACTTGGGAACACAACACATGATAAAAAACAAGAAAAACGGGGCTAGTTACATAAGGCAAACAAATATATTGAAACGTAAATGAACGTTTGAATCATGATTATTTGTGTAATTTACATTGATTTTCATGACTATAAATAATTTTTTTTGGAATAATTTCTTAAATCTTGTCGTATAACTTTCAAATCTAAGTTTTCTTAAAGACTTTGTCGTTGTCAATGAGTCACCAATACCGTTGGTGATATAGTGTGTGAGGTTTAGTATTTCAATTAAGAACTCTAAAAAGTGTGGAATTGGAGAAATGTTAATTTTACATGTTAAATATTTATTAAAAGTTATTTTTATATTGAATTTTTGTTACATTTTAGGCCATTTTTTGAAATTTTGAATTTTTTTTTTTACTAAACTGAGTAACTGACTACTACATGTGTTTACATGTAAAAGCTTTTTTTAAAATTATTTTATATTTCTATTTTAGAATGATTTTTTTTATTTAGCATATTAACTTAGCTGTGGTTCCTTAGTTTTATAAGTTCTCCACTGAACTCACGTCTTCTCAAATAAATAAACGTCACAAAGCTTAGCATTGAAGTATTGGCATGTCAATGAATTCAAAAGTACTTTGAAACATGAGACCAAATATGTCTCATTTAATAATTATTTCGTGATTCCTAACATAGTAAAATATTTAAATAAGAGCACTAGATTTTTTTTAAACTTTAAAAGAATAAAAGGTCACCGTAGACTACTAGATTATTATGACTTTGTTTCAATTAAATTTAGTACCCCACTTTTATTAAATAGTTTGTTACTTTTATTCTACACCTTATTGTATTTATATATTTGTTATTGGTAGAAAGAATACCAGAATTTGTTCCTTCGATCATTACAGCAACCACGTACTAAAATGATAGTAATAAAATAAAGATATCTAACTAATAAAAAGTTGTGTCAAGAAAAGACTTATCCATTCAAAATTAAAAACGGTATAATGATTGCCCAATAAAGGCTTATGATCGACTAAATGTCTTTTGACCCATGTATATACAATTTTATATACGTGATGTACGAGTTGCTTGCACCGCGGCAGATTAGATAATGGGTTAAACTAGTAATTAACCCACACGGGTACATTTCAAACAACAATCATTTTTTTTTCTACTAAAAAAACTTTAAAATAAAAACAATAGATAGTTTTTCCGTTCTAAAAAATACTCAAGATAGTTTGTGTTGCAAGTTTCGAAAGTAAGAGTAAGAAATATATGTGCACTTTTAAAATAAAAATGACGTATTCCATTTTCATAAATCATAAGAACTGTCGCATTAAACTAAGTGTTTTTAACTCTTATCATATATTAGAAGCTGTAAATTCGATTTCCTTACCCAAAAGTTATTTAACATAAGTTGTTTATAATCATCATCAATGGAACAAATGAGATGAATTTTCAACCTAACAAAAAAGTAAATACAAATTAGGTATAAAATTGATAAAATGTGCATATGAACTAAAATCTTACTTCTTTCACAATGATTTTATTCAAAGCAAGTAATTGGCAACCTTGTAGGTTTTTCGTGCTTCATTACGGAGAACATCTGTTTCGTTGAGAGTTTGATGGGTATTAGATATAACATTAGATAACTGTTGTCTGTACAAACTAATCTAAAAATTTCTTTAGGTCGTAGTTACAAGCATTGTTGCGAGACACTGTTTGAACTCCGTACGTATAAAAAAGAAAGGCTAATGATACCAAATAAATGTTTTATTGCTAATATAACTTTATTTTAATGAATTTTATACTATCACGTTGAGAAAACTACAAAAATGAGTGTGGTATCAGTAAAGATATTTTGACAATACTGGTTCACTTACCGAAACAAAAAGGTTTTCATTACTGAAGAAATGTTTTGCAACTAATATAACTCTATTTTCAATAGATTTTATAATTTCATGTTGAGAAAACTATAGAAACGAATACAGCATCAGTGCCAGTATTAATATAGTACTGATTCGGTTCTCAGTGATAAAGAAAATTATTATTATACTGGTATCGAACGTACTGGTTCAGTACAAGTGCCTGGTACCTAATGCTTATCCCTAACAAGAGAAAAACAATGTTCATCCTTAAAAAAAATCTATCGGTACACGTTAGCAAAATATGGCCAGTGCACTTTGACAGGCAATACACGTTAGAGGTGCCACACTAAATGAGCTCGGTGCATGTTACTTGCTGATGCATTTTAGTGATCGGTGCACGCTATAGATGCCACACTATTAAAGTGTAGCGTCTTTAATATAGGGAGGAATATAATGATTTTAATTATATTTTTGTACAGTAATATATAAAGTTAGGCATAACCCAAAATTATTTATTATAGATTTATAGGTTATGTACAGTGGCGAAGCTTGGTTCTCGAATCGGAGGGGTCCGGACTCAAATTTTTTAGGTCCGTAGTGGCAAATCGGCGTGGGCCGAACTCAACCCACACTCAATTTACATACGAAAATCGCAAATTTCCATTACTGCGCTAAAAAACAGGGGGGCCAGGGCCACCCCTGGCCCCTATATATCCTTCGCCTTTGGTTATGTATAATACACGGAGTTTAATCAATAAAATACTAAATGGATAATAATACTTGAAAAAAATCGAATACTTATAAAAAAAAGTATTAAAAATGAGAGAGAAACGGAAAAATATGATTTAGTATTTTTATGAATGGCTAAATGTTGCTCTAAATGGGGTTTGAACACACCACCTCTAAATTAATAGGAGAGAGAAACAAAAAATATAATTTAATATTGTTGTTTAATAGGATATCAAGATAAAGATTACGGAGTATATATTAAAAATTATAATATTATATAGCTTAATAATACTATTGATAAATTAAATGAGAGAGTGACATGTGTCATTAATTGGAATGTTTTATTATAATAGAGACTTGAGTAAGGCACCATTGTAATTTATCTCAAACGTCTAAGACAAGTTTTTGGTGCGTTGAGTATGGTTTGTCCGCGCGTGTATATGAAAGTGTGTGTAAGGTTGCTTGAGCTGTCAATATATATGTATGATATTTTGTCATGGGATGTGTTTGTGTATGAATGAAGAAAGCGTGGGTTGGTGAAATTTATGGGTTGATTTGCCATACGTTATATTGTGTGAAAGCCCGACTAGCATATTAAATGCATTTATGATTTAATGCCTAGAGGTAAACAAAAAAAAAAGGTTCCGGATTCAAAACGGTCAAGGTCAAACCGGATTGGTTCCTATCATGAACCGTCAATCTCATACCAGTTGCCTTTCATGGTATCAAAACCTAACCGAACCAATTTACGAAGAAACTGGTTTGAAAAACCGGTAGAGAAAAACCGGTCCATATATACACACACAAATACATAATATATACACACATAAACAAAAATTGAATTTTATATAAAAGAACAAAAAATACTTAATTTTTTTAAATGTGCAGGCAAAAACCGGTTTTCAAATTGAAACCGGTCTTTCAAACCGAACTTTCAAACACAGGGAGAACCGAACATGTTTCAAGCAAAAAATGGTTTGACTTGAAACCGGTTTAGGTTTGAAAAGAAAAAAAAAAATGATTGTTGCATTTGGATTGGATCCATATAAATTAGGCTTGAGTTGGTGGGCTTCTGTGCACCGAAATGAAAAGAAAAAACAAAGGAGTGAATTGCATTCTTTGGTTTCTCTTTGGGCTGTGTTGAAAAGGCCCAAATGAGGATTAAAACCGGAAAAATCCGCTTTACAGCCTGAACCCGAGGATTGTTCATTCTTTTAATTATCGTTTTCAATCAACTAATTGTTTGCTGTTTGCAAACGTGTTTCAATAGATCAAAATCAAAGATCAATTTACATTAAATTTGAATGTAAATATTGAAAATAAAAACACGAAATTAAATAACCAAGACATGGGTAATCCATGCTGAATGAAATGTACAAGAAATGAGGGATAATTACTAATCTATCAAAACTTTTAACGAGCTTTACACCACGTACTAAATGTATAACTTACAGAAATGACAGTCAGTGTCCCAACACTTTCTTGCATAACCTTTCTAATTTGGGAAATTCAATCCTCACTATTTAGATATCAGTAATATCTTTTAGGGTCGAGTCACATACTTTTAGGCTTGAATTACACCTAAACTTCCTAGGGATCGATATCCAATTATTTTACGATATACACTCACACCCGATTTCGAACAACAAGTCTCAACTAGGTAACTTTTTGATTGGTTCGTTTGTGGTCCTCATGTACTTTACGTGGGTTTCGGTGTCTGCTAATTTCTAGGTGGGGTGCTTTTCGCCGACTCAAATTCCACGCCCATGTTGTTACTTTTTAAAGTCTAACATGTCTAGTTTGATGATTTGTTTGGACGGTTAGACCTGATTAAAGTCAACTGGATTTTGATTGAACAAATATTGATTTATTCATAGTTAAAAATGAATTTTGCCAAATTCAATTGATCATATCATGCTAAGTTGTATTTGTTCAGTCTTTTGTTTCTTTCTTTCTATGTTCTTTTTTTTGTGTGTTTCTAGACCGCGATCTTAGAACAATACCAGTAATTAATATCACAATCGTAATTACATTTCAAGCTAGCGATAATATTACGCTGATCACTAGTATTGTTCTAGCTTAACATGTAAAGTCGCTAAACAAGTGTGGATTTCTCATCTAGTTTTGGAACCACGTTTCTTTTGTAAAACGAGTGTTGATCAAAAACTTCTAACCCTAACTACATTGATTTTTTTTTAATGCAATATTACGAGTAATAATACAACTACACCAAAATTTATCTATATAATAAATCTTAACAAATATAATGCATGTGAATATGTGATCCTAGCTTGTACATACCCTTTCACCTTAGGTTGATAAACCATCTGAACACGACTTATTAAATAACTTAGTATTTATAGAGATTTTGGCGGTATTAACTGGCTTTGGATGTGACAATTGTGAATAGCCAAAATGGTTCGATGATATTATTGAATGATAAGCAATGAATATATACAATCACAATCCTAACTAACAGACCTCTAATCTAGGAAAGGAGTAATCACAGCTAATTATAATGAATACAAAATCATTTACATAAATGTACAATATTTGACTAATAGTCCCCCGCAGTCGAAGCGGTAGTGGAGCGAACGCAGAGACTGGTCTTGAAACGATAAAAGAGCTGTTTTGGAAGTCCCTTGGTAAAGATGTCCGCATACCGGTAGTCGGCAGGAATATGAAGAACCCGGATGTCCCCAATGCGTACCTTTTCACGAACGAAATGAATATCAATTTCCACGTGTTTGGTTCGTTGATGTTGTACGGGGTTGTCCGATAGATATACCGCTGAAACATTATCACAGAATATTATGGTAGCATCTCTGGTAGGGATGTGAAGTTCGCATAGCAGGTTGCGAATCCAACTGGTTTCAGCGGCAGTGTTTGAAACTCCTCGGTATTCGGCTTCGGCGCTTGATCTTGAAACTGTGTTTTGCCGTTTAGAGGACCATGAAATCAAATTGTCACCAAGAAAGACACAATAGCGGAAGTGGATCGACGAGAGTCGGGGCATCCCCCCAGTCGGCATCAGAGTAAGCGGTGAGTTTGATAGAGGATGATTGCCGAATGTGTAGAATGTGATCAGACGTCCCTGTAGGTAGCGAAGAATACGCTTGAGATATTGAAAATGAGGCTCCCGAGGGGCGTGCATGAAAAGACACACTTGTTGCACTGCATAGGCGATATCGGGTCGTGTGAATGTTAGATACTGCAGAGCACCTGCTAAGCTTCGATATAGTGTGCCATCAGAGAGGAGGGGACCGTGTTCGGCACTCAACTTAGAGTTAGTATCACACGGGGTGCTGCTCGGCTTGCAATGTGTCATATTTGCGCGGGCCAGAATGTCTTTGATATAGGCTTCTTGAGACAAACGAAGGCCTGATTTGGTTCTTGTCACATGAATACCAAGGAAATGATGAAGGTTTCCAAGGTCGGTCATAGCAAATTCCTGCGAGAGAGTCTTGATGACTTGTTGAAGAAAGCCGTTGTTGGAAGCCGTAAGAATGATGTCATCCACGTATAAAAGTAAGTACGCCACAAGACCATCCTTCTTGTAAACAAATAAGGATGAATCGGATGATGTGCTATGAAACCCGCATTTAGTAATGAATGAGGCAAAACGATGATACCACGCGCGGGGTGCCTGCTTCAAGCCATATAAAGATTTCTGCAACTTACACACAAAATTAGGATTAGTCTTGTTAACAAAACCCGGTGGTTGATGCATGTAAACCGTTTCATGTAGATCTCCATGTAGGAACGCGTTTTCACATCAAGTTGTCGTATAGACCACTGTTTGGAGACGGCAATACTGAGGACCGTGCGAATGGTTGTGGGCTTGACAACGGGGCTAAAAGTTTCAAAGCAGTCGATCCCTGGTTGTTGAGATTTACCGTTTACCACTAAACGCGCTTTGTAGCGCTGTAGAGTACCATTCGCATGAAATTTATGACGGTAAAGCCACATGCATCTAATGATATGCGCATCGGCAGGTCTAGGCACTAACTCCCACGTATTATTTTCTATTAGAGCCCTATATTCGTCAGTCATAGCCTGTGCCCAATTTGGATCGGTAAGTGCAGAGACATGGGATTTAGGGAGAGGTGAGATGTGGGGATGGGTAGTGGTGTGAAGGTTGATGGGTTGTTTGGGTTTGGAAATGCCGGCTTTGAGTCGAGTTGTCATGCCATGGGTGTTAGTGGTGGTGGTCGAATGTGTAGGGTGTGCGGAAGGTTGTGGACCATGGGAAGGTTGTACGGAAGTGGAGGTGTCGTTGGTTGTGATAGGTGGTGGCGTAGAGTTAGGTGAGGCAGGGGCCGAGGGTGATGGTGAGGTATGTGGGCCTGGAGGGCTGGATGGTGAACTGGAATGGGCGGCGAGTGGGGTGGGTGGATGTTTGGGCTTAGAGGAGTAGTGGTATTTGGGCTAGGAGGGAAAGCAATTGGGCTAGGAAAGAAGGCTGTGGATAGGTCCTCTTCAAAGGGGCGGTAGTCACGAGGGGTGTTAGGCTGGGAGAAAGGAAAGGCAGCTTCATTAAAGGTTACATGGCGGGAGAAGGTGGTTTTCCCAGTTGATAAATCGAGGCAACGATAGCCACGATAGTCAGCCGGGTAGCCAGAAAGACACATGGAGTGGAACGGTGTGTGAGTTTATGAGGTCGGGTAGCGGATTGGTTCGGGTAGCAAAGACAGCCAAACACACGCAAATGGTCATAAGCGGGATGGCGAAGATAAAGGGCAGCGGTTGGTGTGTGGTTGTTTAGGACTTTGGTGGGTAATATGTTGTGGAGGTAAACGGCGGTGTGAACCGACTCCACCCAATAGGTGGTAGGAATCGAGGCATGAGTTAACAAGGAAAGCATGATTTCGTTTATGCGTCGAATCATAGTTCAGCTTTCCCGTTTTGTTGGGAGGTGTGAGGGCATGAGAAGCGAAATTGCAAACCATGAGTGGAAGCAAATTCCTTGAATTGATTATGGTCAAATTCACCGCCATTATCACATTGAAGAGATTTAATGGGTAGGTGAAATTGGGTCTGAATATAGGTATAAAACTTAATGAAACGGGTGATGGTCTCAGACTTGTACCGTAGTGGAAACACCCATGTATAATTGGTGAAGTCATCAACGATGACTAAATAATATTTGTAACCACTATGGGACACGACAGGGGAAGTCCACAAATCACAATGCACAATATCAAATGGTAAGATGGTGGAAGAATTAGACAAAGTAAATGGTAATTTCTTGTGTTTTGCAAGTTGACATGAATTGCAAAAAAATTGACTAGTCTTATTACAAGAAATAAATTTATTTGAAGCAAGAAAATCAACAGTAGAAACGCCAGGATGTCCTAAGCGTTCATGCCATGAGGTAGAGGAAAAAGCAGCAAAAACAGTCGAAGGAACAGGTGTGGGTGGTGTGACAGGATAGAGTGGTCCATCACTGTCGTGGCGGCTCAGGTGCTTCCCAGTCTTGTAATCCTTCACAGTAAAACCAAAAGGATCAAATTCAACAGATAGGGAGTTATCAGTTGTGAATTTACGAACGGATATAAGGTTTTTAATAACATGAGGGGCATAAAGGACATTTTGAGGACAAGGTTCTTTGGTGGTTTGGGAAGATGGCATTTCCCGATCCAAGAATGGGCATTCTTTGACCATTTCCAACTAATATAGATTTAATAGAAGTAAAAGTAGGAGATTTAGTACATATACTGTAACACCCCAAAACCAATTGTTCGTCTAATTATGCCATTAGGCGTGATTAGCAAAATTATTTAAAACGATAATCCGAACAAAGAAAGAACACAGGTTATGTTCTAACATAGAAAATAATCTATTTAGTGTTATTAATCTTGTTAACAAGCTAATAAAATAAGAAAAAAATAGCTTGAATAGCTAGTTTCATAAGAAATGACAATTGGGGATTTTTGGAGGGACATAGTTGCCAAAATGAGAAACTTGTGGGTGCATCATGTTGAAAAGGGAAGAACACACACACATGAGTGTGTGTGTCGATTATAATCAGGAGACTTATCTCCTTCAACCTCCAACCCTAAAACTCAAGAACATGCTTGAATCCAAGCCAAATCAAGGGCTTTTCGATGCTCTAGCAAGAAACAAGTCATCTAAGGCCTAATGAACATCAAGGTACCTTCTATTGATGTAATTTGATTTTAATACCCGTTTTTGATTTGGTCAAAAACTAGGGTTTTGATAAAACATGAAATTTATGGTTAAAAGAGGTTGCTCTAGTCTTGGGGAACCTCAAACATACCTAATTTAGTTACAATTACACTTAATATGTGTCTTTGATTTTGATCATATGGTTATGTTAATGTGTAGAAATTGGGGTTTGACCTTTAGGTTGAATCCACTCATATCTAGTAACCTTTTGTGACTCTTAGAAGTTGTTGAATGAGGAATTGAGGCTAAAAAGTCTAAATAACATGATATGATGATTATTAGGTAGATGGGTATGTTTTAGATAAACTTTAACTCATGAAAATCAAGTGAATTTGGTGGGTGCACACCAAGTGTTTGATGAAATGCCTCAATAGTCTTGTTTGCAAATTGTGGTGATAACTTGATTTGGGTAATCATGGAATTACCCGCATATAAAACGTGAAACACATGTTTAAAAGATGGATCACACCATGAATGAAAAGTATAGCCAAATGAAAATTGGTTAAAATGAAATAATGGTGTGAATAAACTCATGAGATATGTTAGTTATTGGATATGATGACTAACTTAACTAATCTTATGAGTATAGTGAAGGTTGATCTTGTCAAGCTAGGTGCAAGCTTGGATGGAATGGATCAACGAACAAAACGGGTCAAGCGGATATGAGCTAAAGTGCAAGTAAATGGGAATGAATACAAGTAAGTTGTACTTACACCACTAGACTAGAACATAGCTTAATTGTTGTATATATTCGTCTTAAATCTAGTGTATGTGATAATGGTAAATCCCAAGGGGTGGAATGTATTAAATGAGTTGCCTTACGTGCACTCAAGACAAAACGTGGTTTACAACCTTAATTGAGACAATGAGTTTATGACCGAATGGTGAAATTCATCAAACGGGTCAATTAAGAAGGTATGTGAAAAAAAATGATGTTTTAATCCAAATGGAATCAATTGAATGAAATCGTTAAACATGATGTTAAATGGGTCAAGTTGTGTCATTTGAACCATAGGTCAAAAACTTGTGTAATATAGTATCTTGAACTATGGGTCTAAACGGGTCAAATGGTGAAGTCTTCATCATTTGAGTCCAACACTTGATGCTTGTAATCCAAGCATTAAGATTCACGAGCTTAAGCGGGTCAAATGGCAAAGTATTATCATTTGACTTCCAGGAAGTTAATGTGTCTATCTAGAAAGCACGCAGGTAAACGCACTCGCGTATGCTTGCTTGATGCTGAGTATCATGGAGGAGGAGCACAAGGTATGAATATGGGACACGGGCACCCGGTAAGTACGTAGCTAATTAACACCTTCGGGCGAAGCAACATGGGTACTAAAACTACCCACATGAGGTGTGGGTGCAAATCAAGTAAGTTATTTCCATAACTATGTCTAACGCGCGCTAATGCGCTTAGAATCTACTAAACAAGTGAAAACGTGAGAAAAGGGGGAAGATCTAAGTCGGGAGGACTTAGAGGTTTTTAAACAAGTCAATGGGTCAAAAACATTGGAATTGGAACAAGAAGTTTAGCCACGAATGGCTAAATTGAAATATTTGGCCATTGAAGGGCATTTTGGGAAACTTAAACGATTTCTAAAGGTTGAATCTAAGAAACTAAATCATAATGAAACAAATCGGATAAACTCTTTTGTTGATCAAGTGTCTAATGACTTGAAAACTTGATCGGTAGGCATTTGGTGTGGTAAAAAAGTGCCTTATTTGTTTCAAGGCCTTAACGGGTCGATTTGGGTAAAAATCGACATAAATACCTAAGACTATGAACCGGGTCATAAAATCATGAACCGGCCATTAATATCAGTTCTAACAGAGGGTTATATAGTCGGCAAGTCAATGCTTAGGCTTCGGGAATCATCACATGCGGTTGCGACATGATTCCCATGCTTAAAAGTCACAAACAAACATCAGAGGCTTCGCGCGGCCGCTCACAGGTGCCGCCGCGGCCGCTCACAGCACACAGCGAATTGAAAAAAATGATCAGAAGCTTCGCGCGGCCGCGCGATAAAAGCGACCGGCCGCGCGCAGAGAACAGCCAGACAACGCGATCTTTAAAATTCAATATAAAATCGTAGAAAAATCGTTAGGAGGTGTTCTTTATATGCCTGGAAAGCTCTCGGAGCGTAGAACAACTCTTATTTGAAAGTCAAATTCAGATTTTGGGTTTTAAAAAGGGTAAAATCTATCCGAAACAGCTGCTGCGCAAAAGTTGCAGCAGTTTGTTCTCCGTATAAAGGGTCGTTTGGCCTGGTTCGTTCCGTTTCGACGTGTAACGACTATCATACTAGTTTAAATGAATCATTGATAACTCACTAACCATTCTTTGTGTAATGGTGCTAGGTAAACAAGGGATGGAAGTTCTGTAGCAAGGATCAAGTCGCGAAAAGAGCCGAACACACCCGATCACTCATCAAGCTTCCGCAATAGAATTCAAAGAACTCCCGTTTAAAACTCAAAATAGTAGTCTATGTTTTAGCTATAAAAGTGTAAAAATTTGTGGGAATCAAATGTGTGTTTGATCTTAATGGTTTGAGTTTATAATAAATATCAAAGTTTAATCGGGAGTGGTTTAAGTAAGGTTAAAACCCGTAGGATTAGGCGTTGATTGCGTGATTACGGGTTAGGGTCTTACAAGTGGTATCAGAGCCATAGGTTTGAGGGATCCGAGTGTCGGGAAGGATACTTGGACTCAAACCGTGCGCTCAAAGTGTTGAAGGGTGTTCGGTTCGAGACTTGATCGAGGAATCCGGTAAGTAATACCTATAATAAACATCCGTGTTGATCGGAAATTGTTATAGGTAATCAATAGTGATATCGGTGTAGATACACGCTATCACAAAATCTTGATAGGGAAATGGTTAGGTACTCATGGGGCCTATCCAAAAGATTGATTCGGGCAACGAAAATCTCGCAGAACTAGAATTCTAACATCATTATTGAAGTGATGCATACGGATGCTGAAATGTCATGTTACTAATTAATTGAAATTGTAAATGTGACAGGGATGATAACATTTATTCGATCAAGATGGGATCGAACGATTCACCCAACGAAGTGGTGGAGGGTTCGGGAGCACGGCCGATAGCATGCTCGCTAAGGACCAAGTCAAGTAACTACTCGAGCTAATGGATCGGTAACGAAAGGGAACACAGGAGCAAGTATCAATCAGGTACACGCTCGAAACCATGTCATGCTTATTAGTGTGCAACTTTCACTCGATGAATGATAGTTGCATACAACAACATAAGACTTGGGAAAAACTGGTCGGGAATTCACATTCAGAGTACAAATTCCCAAATGAAACTAAGTTGGAAATATGCATTATTCCACAATAGTGAAGAACCAATGCACAAAGGCAAATCTAAACACGGAAACCAAGAATGAGGATAATCATCCTGTTTAATGTTTAAAACGTAAGGAATACCAGAGTCGTGTAGTGGTCACATCAATGAATATGATTACATAAAGTTTTATGAAACGAAAACACATCGTTGGTTTAAAATGAGTAAAGGTAAAACCAAATATCCAATAAATATCAATAAAAAGGTTTTACCAAATAAAATAGGGGGCACAAGCATGAGCTGAAAATTTGCTTGCATAGGGTGTGATGCCTTAATTATAATAAGTCCGTGTGTACCATATGCGAATTACTTACCCTGGCCAGGTAAGTGTTAAACATATGATACCATGGGTTTCTTTATGATTAATACATATACAACCTATGTAACAAAGGCTTAGTAAGTGTGAGGTGCTGGGGGATTTTGGATGTAGTCCACTGTCTAACATGGCAGGGATGCGATCCATGCAAGACCTTGAGCGAGGCACCAGCTAGAATACGCTGGGCTAGCGAAGAGGACAACAAACTAGAGCGTTTGGACGTAGTCCACTGTCTAACACGGCAGGGATGCGAACCATGCAAGACCTTGAGCGAGGCACCAGCTTATACGTTGGGCTAGCAAAATGGGCAATATACGATACGAGATATCCTGGGTTGAAACAAAGACTGACTTGAACCTTAATCAAGGTTTAGTCATAAATAGATTCAGTTCGGAAATAAACTTGAACCTTAATCAAGGTTGAGTCATAAACAGATTTAGCTTGAAAACAGACTTAGACCTTAATCAAGGTTAGGTCATAATTAAACTCGGACTTTTATAGAAGGTTAAATTCGTAAAGAGGGACTTGAACCTTAATCAAGGGTTGAGTCATAACACATTCGGGTAAGTCATGAATCTTGGGGTTAATGACCTAAAACAGCGGATTGGGCCGTGATAGATCAGTAAATCATTCAACCCTTGGGTTAAGGATGAAGAAGTGTAAACTGCAATAACATTAGATTGTATCATTGGTACAATTTAAAGCAAATTATGATAACAGTTGGATTGTGTAGTCATTACAATCTGATGCAAGCCGTGATAATAAGAGATTAGTCGACACAATACGTTGTAATGACGAATCAACACCAGGTTTTATGAAAAGAAAACCGACTTCGATTTACATTGAGATCGGTAATCAGAAAGAGCACTTTTAGAAACTAAGCGTTCTAAATATATATAAACGATTTGAAGTCTAAAACTCAAAAGTCTTTGAACGGGTCGGTTGGGGCAATGACCATCAATCGAGTTAGCAAAACGGGAACTTGGGTAAACCAAATAAATGGCAAATTCTTAAAATAGAATTAGTCTAAGAAAGGAAAGTGTTAATGTAAATCAAGGTTTGTTTATAACATTTTAGCGAACCAAAAAGAAACGAGGGTTAGATTCGGGGATGAATCCCAGAAGCTAGAAAACGGCTATGTTAAAAGACGGGTTAGTCTTGGAAACCAAGACAAATTACTTGATAGAAATAGACGCATAGACATGTATGCATACGCATGCTACAGTCGAGTGTTACAGTAGATACCCTAAGGTGCATGATAGAATGGCCCCTTAAACCATTACATCATTCGGGATAATGGTAGACGGGGATAGTCTACGGATCTAAGAAAGACCTATGAAGAACATAAGTAGCTAAAATGTCGGGTAAGGGGTAAGTATGTAGATATTGCCCCTAGTTAACCGAAATGATAGAATGACTCAAGTCATATTATGAAATCTAAGGCTTCCATATAACAAAAGTTAGAAAGCCGAGTAAAGGGACACAAACAATAAGTATATAGTACTACTCGTTAGACTATAGAATGTCAAGGGATTGAGCGGTGCACAAAATTGATTAGAGACACTACGGTTCTTGGCTGTGAACAAAGCAACAACACCAGAATGGTTTCGAGGACGAAACCTCTTTAAGGGGGGTAGACTTGTAACACCCCAAAACCAATTGTTCGTCTAATATGCCATTAGGCGTGATTAGCAAAATTATTAAAACGATATCCGAACAAAGAAAGAACACAGGTTATGTTCTAACATAGAAATAATCTATTTAGTGTTATTAATCTTGTTAACAAGCTAATAAAATAAGAAAAAAATAGCTTGAATAGCTAGTTTCATAAGAAATGACAATTGGGGATTTTTGGAGGGACCATAGTTGCCAAAATGAGAAACTTGTGGGTGCATCATGTTGAAAAGGGAAGAAGAACACACACACATGAGTGTGTGTGTCGATTATAATCAGGAGACTTATCTCCTTCAACCTCCAACCCTAAACACTCAAGAACATGCTTGAATCCAAGCCAAATCAAGGGGCTTTTCGATGCTCTAGCAAGAAACAAGTCATCTAAGGCCTAATGAACATCAAGGTACCTTCTATTTGATGTAATTTGATGTTAATACCCGTTTTTGATTTGGTCAAAAACTAGGGTTTTGATAAAACATGAAATTTATGGTTAAAAGAGGTTGCTCTAGTCTTGGGGAACCTCAAACATACCTAATTTAGTTACAATTACACTTAATATGTGTCTTTGATTTTGATCATATGGTTATGTTAATGTGTAGAAATTGGGGTTTGACCTTTAGGTTGAATCCACTCATATCTAGTAACCTTTTGTGACTCTTAGAAGTTGTTGAATGAGGAATTGAGGCTAAAAAGTCTAAATAACATGATATGATGATTATTAGGTAGATGGGTATGTTTTAGATAAACTTTAACTCATGAAAATCAAGTGAATTTGGTGGGTGCACACCAAGTGTTTGATGAAATGCCTCAATAGTCTTGTTTGCAAATTGTGGTGATAACTTGATTTGGGTAATCATGGAATTACCCGCATATAAAACGTGAAACACATGTTTAAAAGATGGATCACACCATGAATGAAAAGTATAGCCAAATGAAAATTGGTAAAATGAAATAATGGTGTGAATAAACTCATGAGATATGTTAGTTATTGGATATGATGACTAACTTAACTAATCTTATGAGTATAGTGAAGGTTGATCTTGTCAAGCTAGGTGCAAGCTTGGATGGAATGGATCAACGAACAAAACGGGTCAAGCGGATATGAGCCTAAAGTGCAAGTAAATGGGAATGAATACAAGTAAGTTGTACTTACACCACTAGACTAGAACATAGCTTAATTGTTGTATATATTCGTCTTAAATCTAGTGTATGTGATAATGGTAAATCCCAAGGGGTGGAATGTATTAAATGAGTTGCCTTACGTGCACTCAAGACAAAACGTGGTTTACAACCTTAATTGAGACAATGAGTTATGACCGAATGGTGAAATTCATCAAACGGGTCAATTAAGAAGGTATGTGAAAAAAAATGATGTTTTAATCCAAATGGAATCAATTGAATGAAATCGTTAAACATGATGTTAAATGGGTCAAGTTGTGTCATTTGAACCATAGGTAAAAACTTGTGTAATATAGTATCTTGAACTATGGGTCTAAACGGGTCAAATGGTGAAGTCTTCATCATTTGAGTCCAACACTTGATGCTTGTAATCCAAGCATTAAGATTCACGAGCTTAAGCGGGTCAAATGGCAAAGTATTATCATTTGACTTCCAGGAAGTTAATGTGTCTATCTAGAAAGCACGCAGGTAAACGCACTCGCGTATGCTTGCTTGATGCTGAGTATCATGGAGGAGGAGCACAAGGTATGAATATGGGACACGGGCACCCGGTAAGTACGTAGCTAATTAAACACCTTCGGGCGAAGCAACATGGGTACTAAAACTACCCACATGAGGTGTGGGTGCAAATCAAGTAAGTTATTTCCATAACTATGTCTAACGCGCGCTAATGCGCTTAGAATCTACTAAACAAGTGAAAACGTGAGAAAGGGGGAAGATCTAAGTCCGGGAGGACTTAGAGGTTTTTAAACAAGTCAATGGGTCAAAAACATTGGAATTGGAACAAGAAGTTTAGCCACGAATGGCTAAATTGAAATATTTGGCCATGAAGGGCATTTTGGGAACTTAAACGATTTCTAAAGGTTGAATCTAAGAAACTAAATCATAATGAAACAAATCGGATAAACTCTTTTGTTGATCAAGTGTCTAATGACTTGAAAACTTGATCGGTAGGCATTTGGTGTGGTAAAAAAGTGCCTTATTTGTTTCAAGGCCTTAACGGGTCGATTTGGGTAAAAATCGACATAAATACCTAAGACTATGAACCGGGTCATAAAATCATGAACCGGCCATTAATATCAGTCTAACAGAGGGTTATATAGTCGGCAAGTCAATGCTTAGGCTTCGGGAATCATCACATGCGGTTGCGACATGATTCCCATGCTTAAAAGTCACCAAACAAACATCAGAGGCTTCGCGCGGCCGCTCACAGGTGCCGCGCGGCCGCTCACAGCACACAGCGAATTGAAAAAAATGATCAGAAGCTTCGCGCGGCCGCGCGATAAAAGCGACCGGCCGCGCGCAGAGAACAGCCAGACAACGCGATCTTTAAAATTCAATATAAAATCGTAGAAAAATCGTTAGGAGGTGTTCTTTATATGCCTGGAAAGCTCTCGGAGCGTAGAACAACTCTTATTTGAAAGTCAAATTCAGATTTTGGGTTTTAAAAAGGGTAAAATCTATCCGAACAGCTGCTGCGCAAAAGTTGCAGCAGTTTGTTCTCCGTATAAAGGGTCGTTTGGCCTGGTTCGTTCCGTTTCGACGTGTAACGACTATCATACTAGTTTAAATGAATCATTGATAACTCACTAACCATTCTTTGTGTAATGGTGCTAGGTAAACAAGGGATGGAAGTTCTGTAGCAAGGATCAAGTCGCGAAAAGAGCCGAACACACCCGATCACTCATCAAGCTTCCGCAATAGAATTCAAAGAACTCCCGTTAAAACTCAAAATAGTAGTCTATGTTTTAGCTATAAAAGTGTAAAAATTTGTGGGAATCAAATGTGTGTTTGATCTTAATGGTTTGAGTTTATAATAAATATCAAAGTTTTAATCGGGAGTGGTTTAAGTAAGGTTAAAACCCGTAGGATTAGGCGTTGATTGCGTGATTACGGTTAGGGTCTTACATATACCTTCCTCGTCGCTTAAGTGATCAGAAAGCACCGGTATCCATGTTCCAATTTGGGTCTTCTTCATTTATGCCCAAGGCTTGAAAGGCTTGCCCAATATCCGTGGGTTCAAGGGGATCAAACTCAGTGACATGGGCCTGAGGAGGAGCACGAGAGCCTTGATTTCCACTTGGTTTTCCTTGTCCACTAGACCGGTTAGGAGGCTGCTGAGTCCATGTTTGCTGCTGCCATGGGCCGGCCCAACCAGGTTGGGTCGGATATGGACAGGGAGGAGGTGCCCAACCGGATTGCATGGGCCACCAGGGTGGGAAAGCCCATTGTTGAGAGGGGTTCCACTGTTGCGGATTGGGCCTAGATTGGGTCCGAGTAACACCATTGTTGGACCGAGAGTTTCTATTATCTGAGTAAGATGATGTATGGTGCGGCTGCCATGGGTGCGTTCTCCTTGAGTGTTGGAACGGCGAGAGTTGAACCGTGGAGTGTAGCGGTTGTCAGATTGTCGACGTTCGGGCCGTGGATCAGGAGGCTGAGGGGAATCCTTGACAGCGGCGGCAGCAACAGAATCATGAGTGCGAGACTTTTGACGACGCTCTTCAGCATCAAGTAAATCAATGGCGTCTTCCCAAGGCGGTAGGTCTTTATGCAACTGTGCGGCGACAACATCAAACTCGGGTGTAAGACCGCTGACAAGCTGAATAATTAGACGTTGTTCAGTAACCGGTTGGTCTACATCGGCCAATTGGTTGGCGAGTTCACGAAGTTTTTGACAATACGCCTGAAGCGAAGGCATGGACTTGAGTGAAAGGTTTGTGAAGGTCCTCTCCAACGCGGCTGCACGAGGGCCTTTGTTGTTGTGAAACTGCTTCTTCAAGCGGCACCAAGCCCCATAGGCGGTTGTCTCGGTGTCCAGAATAGAGTCCAAGTAGTACTCGGAAACAGTGCAGTAGATCCACTGCATGACTATAGCATCGATTTCCATCCATTGTTCATAGGATGGGTCGTCTTTGTCGGGTGGAGGCGTACCGTCCACATGATCAAGAACTTTATATCCACGAGCATTAAGCAAGAACAGTTTTACCCACGTCGAGTAGGTAACTTTGGATCCGTCCAAGGTGCGGACCTTGTTTTGGATATTCGTCACGGTGTAAACCGGGTGTAGGTTGGAAGATTTGCCAGCGGCGGCTGAGGACTGAGGACTTTTGTCACCCATGAGGGAAAAGAAAAAGGGAATCAGGAAGTGTAAGGAATGAACAGGAATGAGGGTTGATCAGCAGAAACCGAAGCCTGCTGTGGGGTGATTTGCGGCCGTAGCCTAGGTAAGGAAAAAGAAAGGTTTTAGGGTATAGAGCCAAGCTCTGATACCATGTGAATAGCCAAAATGGTTCGATGATATTATTGAATGATAAGCAATGAATATATACAATCACAATCCTAACTAACAGACCTCTAATCTAGGAAAGGAGTAATCACAGCTAATTATAATGAATACAAAATCATTTACATAAATGTACAATATTTGACTAATAACAATATGCATATCAATTAATGTACGATATTGGTTCATAGTAAATGTTACCCAACCAATACAATAAATTATCATGGGCATGAATGTTTTTGCTACAACTATGAAAGCATAATTACCATATATTAAATGTGCACCGGGCTTAATAGGTGAACCATTTAATACTCACTAACTGGTCTAACTATATCCATACATTCGTTCCTCTCTATCTCTCTAACAGATACATATGTTTATTTAAGGAAGAAATTTGTTCATATCATTATTGGAATCAAATCCAGGAGATTCAAAGTATATAGCAATATATTTTTCCTGTCATTAATCATGTCTGCGATGGCAAAGGTTCAATCATCAGCTCAAACTTAACACAATTTGCTATACATTGCTTGCTACTTTATGCTAGCCATAGTTTACTACTATCTTTGTTAATTAGTACCTTTTTTTTTTTTGCCAATGATCCATAGTCCACTTGGTTGGGCTATGGTGAGGTGTGCAGGTTTTACTCCACAGGCGGAGGTTCGACTCCGGTTTGTGGCGGTTTCCTGCGCTAGGTGGTCTGGGGTTCGTATCCCACGCGTCTTTACGCGGGCTGGCAAACGTTGCAGCTGGGGATCGAACTTGCGCGGTTTGGGTGGTCTTTGAGGTGGCTATCCGTTCCGTTAGGCTAGTCAAAAAAAAAATTAGTACCTTTTTTTTGTATAATTGTTGCTTTGATTTCCTTAGTTACCATACAAACGGGGAGGGGGGGGGGGGGGTTCCCAATACGAACAACCTCTCTATTCCTTGAGATAGAATAAAGGTTCGCTATTATCCGAATGTAATAAACTCCAAACCACCTAAACGAAATTAAAAATTTTTTTGTTACCGTCTCATCCTTTAGACCCTACTAGTAGCTCTGCTATGAGAGAGATTATAATTACGTTTATTTGTTTGTTAAATGATTTACTTTGAATCTTGTTTGTTTATTATGGTGGGTCATTAATTGAACATGGTGTCAGAAAATGAAGCTTCCCATTTGTTCTTGCAGAAAATAGTTGTGTCAGTGAATCTACTTTGTTTAAAGTGCATGAAGAAAGTAATGATGTTGATATCATCCGTTGAGGGAATAGAGTCAATAGTTCTTGATGCTGCAAAAAACACAGCAACCGTAACCGGTGAAGCTGATCCTGTATCCATCATCAAAAAGGTGAGAAAGTTTAGAAAATCTGCATACATTGTTAGCGTTGGACCTGCTAAAGAAGAAAAGAAAAAAGATGAGAAAAAAGACGAGAAGAAAGGCGAGAAGAAAGACAGAAGAAAGACGAGAAGAAGGATAATTCAGCACAGATTGTTGTTCCTTGGACCCCAAGAACATGCCACAGATGCGATGTTTGGTATGTTGTTGATCAAGATTACGTTAATAATCCTTGTAATATTTTATGAATACCTTGTTTATATGTTCATAATAAATGTAGTTTGTTTATTGATGTTCATAATATAATAACAATGATATAATCTATGAACTTTAAAACATAATCGGCTTTCTATAAAAGCAAATTTGACAATGTGTTAAAATAAAAATTAAAACCACACTTTAAAAGGATTTTGATGTGAAGATTACACTTTAAAAGGAATTTGAAGTATAAATCACACTTTAATGATCCTTTCCAGTGAAATATATGCGGTCAAGATTAATAACAAAACAAACCTTAAAATAAAAATCTACCAGACTACCACACACAATGATTCTACATTTATGTTAGTCACTATTAACAATTTAGTGACCTGACCCGACCCCCTTTTTTTTTTAACGGCAAATTTCTACTCCTTATGGGACTTGAACCCATGACCTCTCCCTTAGATGTTCCTAGAAGCATTGCTTCTACCATTGGGCCACCAACCCCAATACCTGACCCGACCTAAAAAGAAAATTTGTGTCCAACATGCTTGTTAATTACTTGATAAATGCGTCAATATAACTACGATATATTATCCAAACCGGTTTTTGTATTTTGTAATTTGTAGATTATAGAGAAAATGAGCTCAAAAGACACAACTAAATTCAATATGAGACAAATAGATAATAATGGCTCAAACCATAAATTGTTTTGGTTTCACCTCCTACAATAAATCTAAGGGCTTGTTTGGTAAGCCTCTTAACGAAGCTCTGAACCATTCAGCGCTGAATGATTCAGCATTCAGCGTGATTCAGTGCGTTTGTTTCAGCTTCTTACTGGAATGGTTAAGGCTGGACCATTAAGATTTGGGCTGTTGCTGAACCATTAAACACTGAACTAGGCTGAACCTTAATGATGTTCTCTTACCAAAATGGGACAAGAAAACTAACCATTAAGAAGTCCAACTTAATGATTCAGCACTTAACTATTCATACATCTTAACTATTCATCACTTAATCAACCAAACAACTTTTAAGTGTTAGAAATTTGTTAATCCGATTAATTATCTAAAATTGGGCTAAACTAAGTTTAATAGTTGGAATTTAAAAATTGGGCCGGATAACTGATTCATGAGCTGGAATAAAAGGATAGTTTGGGCTGGTGGTGGGTTAGCTAATAAAACCAAAAAGAGAACTACATTACTACAAGGTAGAAAGGGCCAGCAGTTGTAGAACCGGAATCAAGGAGAGACCATCTAAATTGTTTTGCTGTTAGTTCGTATTCATGGGTGAGAGTAATGCAATGCCTGTGATCGCAACCAGGACTACGCTTTGGTTTCTTGTGTTCAATTTTTGATGTGTAGTTTATGTTCGACGCCTGAATATGAATTGTGACAGTTTGGAGGATTTGTAAGTGTTTTTTTGACGTTGTTTGGTCGTGTTAATCATAATACGGGTTAGTATGAATAGGGTGATCATCACACATTCACACCCACACTTGAATGATCATACTCAAAGTCAAATATGCAATAAAGTCAACGGTTTTCTAATGTTTCAAACTTGGGCCAAATCAGCCCAACAGAGAACAAAACTAACACGACTGGCCCAACAACGTGAAAAAGGTACTTAAGATACCTGGCCTACGTACAATTTACATAACATAAACAGGACCATTGGTTTTTTAATATAGAAATCAGTAATGAGATATCTTGATTATTGTACTTCCATTTACAGAACCAAATACAGAGAGAATATATAGCTGGACGAAATATACACTTATAATGATTTACAATGGTTAAATGGTAATTTTAACCATCAAGAGTTTATTAATACGCGGCGGTACATATTTACAATTCCTAATATTTACATTCAACAGGAGCAAGGTGATCAGCTACTAAAGTAGTCGATTTGGATGAATGATTTCTGTGTACATATGCACCTTCCTGTAGGGTATAAAAAATCAGCAAAGATATATATAAACCATTTGTTTTAACTATTTAACATTTCTTTTTATGACTTTGTTTAATGTAATACAAGACCATTAGGTTGTACCGATGAGGAACACCGTCCAATATCATGCATAATTCCTTCCCTATTTGGCTCCAATCTTGAAATGCAGCCTTGTGTTTTGCCACTTGAAATAATCTGAACTCAAGACCATATCATATATGAGGTTTGCAACCATAAATTTTTTTTATAAACTTTTGTTTAGAAATGAATCTTTATTCTTATTACCTTCATAACATGAGGGTCATTCCAAGGTCCTTTATTAGATCGCATGCAACCTCCTTTTTCTACACAATTACAACAACCACCTAGAAACTCTGGCAACTCGCTGACACGTTAAAGATGTATGAAGAATGAAGATCAAGTTCAATGCATAACCACCCAATCATGAATATCTTACAAAGGTTTACCTGGCATCAATTACTTCAAGCAATGTGCTTTTATATTTGGTTCCCAAAACCTGAGGATGAAAATATCAATGCAAGCCGTGGTGACATGAGCTAATTAGTATTTTGTTAAAAACATGTTGTCAACTTACATGAATCTTGGATTTTGCTTTGGGTTCAAGAAACGGCTGAATCATGTTCCAGAGCATCTTAAACCCCTGACCAGCATTTATGATGAACATCTGGCAAAGTGTCTGCAGAGTTCATGTCCCAAATTAGACTACGTAAACAACATACCTTAAGTTGAAAAATGATAAAAGTTTTCGACTATTTATGTAAACAATATACATCGGGATAGTTGGTGTTAATTTGTTGCAGCTGCCTAATGAGTTCAATCACTGGTTTTGTTAAGTTCCATAAGCCCTAAGAATATAAACACATCACATAGTTACAAAAACAGTTTTTCGCCCCAAAGATTAAACTTACATCACCTAAATAATTCATGTCATACCACGCCTTGAACATCTATAATTGTTGTATTTGAATCAACATGTCTTCCTGCTGCAATTGAGCAGGCTGGAAAGCGTACGGATAAAGTTCTCTCATATTCCTGCACATAGTATTTCACATACCGTTCAATGGACGTTACTCTCAACAGTGTCCAGTTGTCCCAATATTTCTATGTAAACAGGTCTTCCTTCTTTGTCAATACCATGAAAACCTTGGGGAACATACTGCAGAACTTCATTCAATTCACTGAATCTGTAATCCTGCGAAAAACAAAGTTTTTTTACTATATTAAATTACGTAAGAGGAATTTGCAATTTGGGCAAGTTTATTTCGGATTTACCTCCAAAACGGTGTCGGCTCCAAAGTCTTTCCTCCACTTAAGCATGTTGATCCACATGTTCTTTGTGTCTTCAAGATTAAAGTTCATGGCTTTCAAGTATCTGCAAGGTTGTGGTTTGAAAATTATCAACACGGCTATAAAGAATAACATTCCATTGTAATAAAGTGGCCGAGAGAATAACTATTACTTTAAGATCATATGATAGTCATCTAGTATTGATGGTAACAAGTTTTCTGCGATTAGTGTTTGTCGAAGAGCATTGACTACTTCAGTCTCCTCCGGATCTTTTGCTCCCCCTAATGTACGAGAATCTGGACAAAGTGTTGTCTTTCTGATTTTCTTATCTCGAGAATATTGGCTTAATTTGGAAGAAGTATTTTCTACATTCTTTTTACAAGTTCCGCGTGTACATTCTTCATCTGAGACTTCAAGATCTTAATCCCATATAGAGAACAGAAAAAGAATTTAAATAACAGATGAGTATTCAACCTTGTAAAGCATTTATGCAAAAATGTCAAACTACCACCATGCTGCTAAGTTGTTTGGATGCAAGAGACAAATATTGATAACCTCATGTTTGTTTTTTCACAAGTTTTATTTTGCGGATCCCACTACCCGCGACATGATGCAATTTTCTAGTTTTTTATCATGTTTTTGTACCCTTTCACAAGTTTCATCATGACTTCTATATATTGTTATAATAAAGGCCTATATAAAGAAAAAATGTTCCGTAAGCAAAATAAACCGGATAAGCTCTTTCGCAACAAGCCATTGAGAAGTTACCTGTCTAAATTACGGACACTATAAGGTCACATAAGACGAAGACTATTACAACTATTACACATTTTTAATAACATTAGAGGGCCATCATGTGCCACTTATATTTACTTACAAGTGGCATCACAACAAGTATAGGCAACGTTGGATTGTTAAACTGATAATTATAACATATATTTTGTACCCAAATGCAAAATTTTATATGTTTTTTCAAGTATAAAATAATATTTACAAACAAATAACACATAATGAAAATTGCACACAAATTTATTGCCCAAAAAGTTATTATAGCCTTCAAATGACAAGCATGCCTTAATTTTGTTAAACAATAACCAAACCGGCCTATTCATTTAAATTATTGACACCGATATAAGTCTAAAATCCAATTTATCATAACCATGAACACAATAGATAAACGAACGAATAGCATTGAACACAACTTTGTGAACTCCTTAGTCTGATTAAACCACTTTTACAAAGTAAAAAAAAAAACAATCTATTCTAGCAATGAAGTTTATTAAAAAAGAAAAAAAAAGAAGCTATACATATGAGCTTACCAAGCTGCGAATTGCGTTGAATCGCTCCAAACATGACGGATTTTGGTCTGCTAAAGTTCAATCGTAGCCGAAGAGTTACCGGAACGGATTGATTGATTGGATGCAGAGAAAGAGATGGTAGGATGAAGGAAGGCGGGAAGAGTTCCGTTATGGTATGGTGCAGTTGGTTTAAGGTGTTTTGTTTGGCAATGTCTTTATTTTACATTTAGTAGGAGAATATGCGGATTTACAAGTATAACATCTTACGTTACTTAAATGTTTGATTACAATACTGCCCCTCCAACTCTATACTATTTACTTCAATATTTGAGGCTCCAAATTCAGCAGCTATTATTGTCCATTGGTTTGTATTTTAAAATAAAAAAAAAATACATTTATTTAACAATTTTATCATGATATCATAATAGAAAAAACTTGTTTTAAACTTTTATATCAAGGCTACGCATACTGGAGGGCGCCACAGACACCTAAACCCATTATAGGGCGTTAGACACCTTTTCACATGGCGTAATCGAGGCACCATAGGGCGGGTGGGGGTGAGTGTGGTAACGAGCATTATGCATATATGTGTCGATTTAATTTCTCACACAATTAAAAAAATATTCAATTTGGGAAGGGGCTCCCATCCCACTACAATAGTTTAAGATAATCAATTATATTTTTAGAACGCTATTCTGAGAATCAATCTCGAGACCTTTTAGAGATGCAACACGAGGACTTTTCAGGTGGTGAAAAAGAAAAAATTATATAGCTAATATAAAGTAAATTAGTTTCTTCACAAGTTACATCTTGAATCTTTTTTTTATTTTTCATATAATCATTATGTTACAATGTATTTGATAAAGCTCTTGTAAATTAAAGTATATTTTCTTTTTGTAATCTATGTTACCTTATTAAGGAGGAGACATGTCTAGAAAAGTAATTATACCCTATTTTTAAGATGGCATACAAAGGGTCATAGTGTAAATCCCAAATCTTTTCCATCATTCTTCCCTTTATACCCTTGTGTACAACCTTTAATGATAATTGTACAAATAAGTAATGCTAACTCTTTCCTCTCTTTCCTGATCAGTGATCTTGAAACCTATAATTTATTGTTCCTTCTCCAATCGTCGCCTTAGCCTTAATCAGTAGATGTAACTAAAGAGTATTGAATGTCATCATCAATTCCTGCAATTGAATCACGTAGGATTCGGAGTCGGAGTGATCGGTGTCTGCCAGTGGAGGTCAATTGAAGAAGCTGGAACTGAAAGTGGAAGTGATGTTTTTGTTTATAAAGATATGACTGTTTTGAAGGAAGCTTGCTTTAGCTTCGGTCGTGATCGGTTCGATTTGTTCAGGTAAGATATTGTTGATGATGATATTGAATGGTACTGAAATGAACATGATAGATGTTACAAATTGATGAATACTAATACATGGGGTTTTGGGCTGTGGTGTGATTAAATAGGGTAATAATAGGGGTTTTGGTTACTGGGTATTTAATAAAGATTGTAAATCGAATTGGTTTTTTTTTTAATCTTTTTCGATTGTAGGCAGGTGGTGATGCTATTGGATGGCCATGGGGAATCTTTCCTATAGTTGGCTGGTGGTGGTGGTTCGACATATCAAAAGGTGCTTCCCTAATCTTATAATTAACAGGCAAATTACATATTCATGTTCACTGCATCATGTCTCTTTGTGTTTATAATCATTATTTTTTGCAATATATTTTTTTTTCCGTTCTGAAGGCTTTTACAATTACATTGTTTAGGGACTTGAAACTGTAGATACGAGTCTCTTCATCGCTCTTGAAAACATTGAGAGGCTAAAGCACCGGGCTTCAGGCAGTCGCCTGAGAACCGTTTATTCTTCTTTCTTTCGATTTCGATTTTAGGTTATGTGGGTTTCTTTACAATCGGTTTCAGCTGAACACCACCCCTGTTGACGAACTCTCAGACCACTGATCGATTTAACGGAGGTAACAGTTCGTCACTAAATTTGTTTATTTGTTCGTATCGATTGGTGGTTAATTAGTGCGAAAAATGAAGCATTAACGGAGGTGATAACTGAGTTGAATTTTGCAGGTTCTGGTTGGAGAATGGGCGTTTGTGGAGCATGGTCTATTTAAACCGAGTGTAGGGGTGCTTAAACAAGTCATCAAAGTTCTTAAATTTTCGGTAACTGTTGAATCACACATGTCTAGAAGAAAAAACATATGTATTACCAGCTTTATTTCATAGTTTGCTCATTCTTTTGCAAAAAATGGCGTTTTTATTTATTTTTCTTTTTTATAGTTTCATTCAATCTATTCTCGCTTAGTAATATATTGTATGTTTTTGAGCAGGTTGCTTCAATGTTATTTGCAGAAGCTTTTACTGTTCTAAGGGAATCATTGGATGCTAGAAAGGTAGGTTGCTTCAATGTTATTATAATAGAATATGTTCATTTTTAAAATGGGTGTAGTTTTATGGGCAATTTTTCGTTGATCAAATATTTCTTGTAATTCACTCAATTCGTGTCTGCTCACATTCAATATAATTTTGATCTTTTGTAGCTTAATAGTCATTTTTAGATTTTTTTTATATAAAGGTTTAAAAGTTGGTTGTTTGAAATAATTAGCCAACTTAAGTTGTTTTAACTCTGCTTAATTAGAAGATTTGGGTCATGTAACTTATACTAAACGTTAATTATTAACTTTTTATAGTGTTGCTACTACATATTCACCTTAACTTATATATTTATGGGTTCATCTACAAACAGAAGGTTGCCTAACAACTTAAAAACACCACGTGACCCACATCTTTAGTCATTTTATACACATGGTCTTCGTTTACATTATTTTGTAAGGCGGTGTGTTTATTTAACATCATCTTTGAGATAAAAAAAAGGCTTTCAAACATTTGAACTTGTATGCGTATGAGGATGATTTTGTCACCTTGCGTTGCCTGCATGTTATGACATTCCCTTTCTGTTTTTAATCTTGTTTCCTTCTCTTTCTAGAAGGATGCATACAAGGGTGACAAAGCAATACCGTCATTTTCTAACACGCAAACTTTATTGACAAACTTGGCATATGTTTTTATCAAATGTGATTAATATCTAATCCTATTTTCTTTGACACATAGCTGAATACAATGTATATACGGAAGAAAGCAAAGCGAGTGGGACAAATTGGCGAGTTAGATTGTGAATAACGAAGTGTCCAGTGATAGCGTTGTCTGGTTGATTCAGGTACTTAAGCTTAACCAGCCCCATTAGTTATAAGATATACATTTTTAATTAGTTTACAAGAAGATTTCTCATTAAAATATGTTTCCATGCAACGTTATGACACAACTTTGCTCAAATAGCAGGGCCTAGCTATCAGATTTTATAAAACGGCTAGGGTATTTTTTTAGCGGATAATAACGGGTAGGGTCGACCCAAAACACTTTTCTTCGAACATTATAACTTTGTAACAGAATTTCCCAGGTTTGAAAATGCGATAATTACATGGAGTATAAGGGTGACTTGAACCTAAAATCCACAAAGACATATGGGTTGCATGTTCCTGTTAAAAAAGGTTGCTTTCTTGGTTTAAAAAATAGCGAATGGGGCACGCTTTAAGCTCTTAAGGCGCGAGGCGCCAAAAAAAATTGCTTTTTTTTTGTCAAAAAGCGTTGGGATACATGAAGCTCTTGGGGCGGCGCTTTACGCCTGGCGCTTCGGCAACGCCTCAGCCCACAAAACCCCACTTTGGATCGAGTGATGTTGGGGGAGATGACTTTGTGGTTGATGATGATTAGAGAAATCATGTTTAATGTTGATTAAGACTTTCAAGTGTGTTTTATAACTATGTGCTTCGTTGTTTTTATGTTTAGAATATGCTTTTTAAGTGTTTTAAGGGTGTTTTATAATCATGTTTTTGTGTTTATGTTTGGTTACAAGGTAGAATATGTCATATTGACATATATAAATAATTTTTTATATTTTTTTTAAATATTAGGCGCCTCGGAAGCTCTCGCCTCGCGCTTAAAGCCCGCGCCTCGGATTTTGGAACCAAAACGCCTTGGAGCGCCTCTCGCGTTTTTAAACCAAGATCATGGTTACCTGGAATACTTGATGACCTAGAACAGAGAAATGCTTATGAATACTTGGACGGGATGGTAAACTGCCATAGAATGATAGAATGCATCTTTTTGATGTTGTTAGTTGTTACCCAATATCGTGCCATATTTGCTGATGATACATTTGGAAATGAAGAGAATTATTATGGCGGGCTTCTGTTCAGTTGGGCCATGCATCAGATTTCCTCTCACCTTAAAACTCTCAAAATCATGCTCCCAAAAATCACAGAAGGCGGTTCTTTATCTAATATATTAGATCTGTGACTCTGTGTATGGTATGTTTTGCTTTTACCACATGTTTATTACTTTAAAGATTCTAATTCTATTTTTCTTTAGCTTAATATTAATTCTCTTTGTGCTTCACAGTACTGTCCCATGGGACTTGGTTGGGTTGGATTGGACTTTCATGGCTTGCTTCCACCTCTCTTTGAAGGTAAATTACATTTGTTTTATATCTGTTTCTGGTCATGAATCAAAAGTGCACAACTTCACTTTTAGTCACTTGTGCAGGGATGTCCCGAACCTATTTTCCAAGAATATGAGCACAACAGTGGAGAATTTTCAGGTGAAATAGTTATACTGGTGTAACCTCATAAAGTTTGTACATGTCTTTTTAACCCATTTAAATGGTAATCTCAAAGTGTGTATGTGTAGTATTGACCTATTTAAATTGTAATTTGGTTATTATAACCTCACAAGTGTGTACGTGAAGTTTTGACCCATTTAAAAGTAGTGATTATTTTCGAATTGATTGAGACTCTATATACATTGAGCAAACATGTACGTACAATGGTTCACAGGAATCCGAGTATTTGTTTCCAAAGGGCTAACACAACATTGGGTGTGCTATTTAAATTAGCACATTTGTATTTTGTACATAATCACGTTCTTGTATTGTAAGCTTGTTTATGAACCCCGCTGCAACGCGCGGGTAAACCCACTAGTTGTTTAAAAACAAGCTCGAAGCGATTCTCGCAAGAACATTTCTTTGAAAGAATTCCAATCTTTCAAATTGTTATACTGAGGCCCGATGATGAGGGTGGGCAAGCAGACCCGACGTCCCTGAGGGCCCGAACTTTTTTTTAATTATATATTATATGCATTTATTTTTAAGAAAAATCTTATAATTGAAGTTGTAGGCTATTATTTTAGTATTTTGATAAAGGCTCAATTTGTTTAAAAGACTAAACCCAATAAATATAAACCCAATGAAGTTTAATCGGTTAAACTTAATTAGTATTATGGGATTTGTGAGTATGGTTAAATATATGGCCCAATTTATTTTTATTGGCCCCGGACACAAACATTTTTCAAAGATGACCCTCCAGTCATTTTCTCTAAAATTATGTGATCATGGAAAGACGAATATTTTGAGAAAAACTTGTAGGAGTCGTGTAAAAATAAAAGGAAAAAAAATATAAAAACGTACTTGTTGGTTCTAGTTGCTAAGTGGTTACCCAAATAGTAATTACACATCATGAAAAAAATGAAGAAATTATGCGGTTAGCGGGAAAGCTTTGGAAAAAAAAAGGTTCAAGAAAAGTGGGTTTCTTAGAACGGGCCGACCTTTAGAAGGCTTCCTAGCCATATGGCCCATATTGATTTTTGGAAGTTTGGAAGACTTTTGGTTAGGTATGGACAGGATGTTATTGTTAACCTGTTTTGGTTCACACAAAAACGATGACGTTTTATGTCGGTCTATTACGACCACCAGGGCTAGGGATGATGTGTGACTAATTTAAAAAAGGAGACCGTTCATTGTGGCGGAGTGGTAAGAGCAATGAAGATGAGAATTGGACCCATCTTGTTGGAGGTCGAAAGTTCGAATCCGAGCCAACACAAGTTTTATCCGGTCGATGGAGTTACATTGGGACTTGTTCCTGCTTGGGCTCTAGGTGTGTCTGTTGACATGTTAAGATACGGTTATCGTGTAACGCCAAACCCCACACTGAAGCCAACATGAACCCGGTTAAGACAACATAGTCTAACCAGATATGGGGTGGCGGGCCTGCGATTAGCAGGTGTGACTAACTGATCCCCTAAAAAAAGATGAAAAATGTCATCGTTAAAAAAAAACTAATTTAAAAAAGGGTAATGTGTAATTTGCATAATTGTGGTTTAGAGCATTCACAACCCGGGAACCAAATTTATGTGAGTGTGTCCACCAAATTATATGGGGTTAGTGTAAGTGGTTGTGAGTGGAGGATATAGAGAATATTTGGTGGAAACACTTTTACCCTTAAATATGAAAAGTTACTGTTCACCCCCCCAAAAATATTTTAATATTTTTGGAAGTTGTTGTGAGTGAGGAGAGAGAAAAATATAATGATAAAAGTATGAAAAAGTATTATTATTTTAATTAGGAAAGAGAAGATTTAGAGGTTGAGTAGTGATTTTTAGTGTAATTTGATAAAGGGGATTTGGTGGATTGGTTGTGAATGCTGTTAGGGGTGACTTCCACCTAAGTCTTCCCTTTCTAAATCTCGCTTGTTGAGTCCCTCTTGTTTAGTTTTTTTACACTTTGAACCCCTCCCTCTAAGACTATTCATTTTTGGTTAATAAGTTAAGTGAAAAGACGAACATGCCTTTCAATTCTCTGTTCTACTACTTCATCTTCCCGAATTTAATTCAAAATCAAAAACATCTATGAAGTCTTCTTCCTATGCTTCTGATTCTCGTTCAAATATTTATTCATACCTATGTGACTGAAGAAACATTAGCTGAAACGGTTGTCCGAGTCATGCTTGACAGTGTTGAATAGAAGAACCACACTTTGTTCTTCTTCTCTTTTCCGGTTCAGAAATGCAAAGAAAGGAAGGAAAGTGGGGAGTGGAGGCGACTGCTAGGAAACTACAAGTAGAGTCCAACGTACATACACAAAAAGTGGTGGTGGCTATCATAGGGTAATCTTGTATGCCCTAATGAGAGGTGAAGACCTCTTATATAGGGCTTTCATGGGCCATCATCATGGACCTCTAACTATATGGGGCACATAGCCCATTGGCACCAAGCCTAGTTAAGGGGTTATCTCCACACCCCCAATATTAGTAAATAAATACAACAAGTAACAAACTAATAAACACGGTATGTCGGGTCAAGCACCATAACTCTACAAGTCCCATAGTCTAGTGTTGCTCCCACGTGCAATCGTTGGGTGGAGCTCTAGACTGATTAGGAGTGCTTAGGTATGAAGATTGCAAGTTTTTGTCTTCTTGGTAGACTAATGATCACTCGAGTGTTTTCATCTTCTCGTTTTGATGTGTGGCAGGTTGCTCGTTGCGCTTGTTACCAACTAAGTGTCACTTTTTAGGCTAACTATCACTGGTACGCGATCGTCCGATAACGATTCGTCATATGCATTGATGTGGCTCGTTGCCAAAACCTGCAAGTATCTCAATCATATAATATGGTTGTAATATGAGGTACTCAACCTTGCGTTAGTATTTCTTGGACTTGAGATAAGTTATAAGATAATAAATAACGCTATATATAAAAGATTGTGCTAAAATCCCCCTCATGGGAGATGAATTCATATGGCGTATCGTGATATGATAACCATCTAGAGTAGTACTATACCATGTCATTCCCCCTAGTTCATTCCTGCTAAGTGTAATGTTTATGAGCATTTAACTTATAACAAGAGTATCCCTAGATAAGCGTATCGTACGCTTCTGATGTGGTATCATTTGGCCCCTTGAAATAATTATGCTTTCGTTAAAACCTTTGCGCGGTGGGTCGCACGACGCGCGGGAGTTATGCTCTGCAGAGTGCTTTGAGTTTGTAGACAAGACCATGCTTCGCGTAGGAGGTCTTTTTAGGTCGTACGTCCAGTCCAAAGCAATGCTCCACAGTGTGCGTGAAGTGCTTTGCGGTGGCGGATGATAGCCGTGACTGCACGAAGAGCTTGGTGTGAATTGGCGGAACGAAAGGATGCTCTGCGGGGCACACGAATGAGCTTTGCTGACGCGGGTGAAGACCTGCTCAGCAGATGCGCGAATAGCTTTGTTG